>PVJH01005845.1:0-69817 GCA_004026705.1 Nesogale talazaci
GGCCAGTTAGGTGGCCAGTCTTCCTGCCTGATTATGGTTACATCAGCTCCTGTATCCATTAAACCTGTAAATGATTTGCCGTCTAGCCATAAAGTCAAATAAGGTTTCTGATTAGTAACCGGCTGCACCCAATATACATCCGAGGATCCAAAACCTCCTGTGCCTCTTTTAGGGTGTTGACTCTTATTATTAGCCTTAATCAATGGCAGCAAAATCAACTGTGCTATTCGTTCTCCCTGAGAAATAGTGATGATATTACTAGCAGCTTTGGCCGTGATTTTAATTTCTCCAGTGAAATCATTATCAATTACTCCTGGGTAAATCTGCAAACCTTTCATGGTAACGCTACTTCTTCCTAAAATCAATCCAAAAGTTTCAGGGGGCAAAGGACCGTTCACTCCAGTGCTTAAGGCTTGCGTTCCCATTTCAGGGGTTAGTACTGTGTGGGAGGAGGAACAGAGGTCCAGTCCTGCCCTGCCTGGGGTGGCTCGGCAGAGGCTCGAAACGGATTGTTGTTGCTGGCTCGAACAAAGCTGTCTGCCCCATAAACTTGTTTCGGGGCCTGGGGCCGGCCCCTCATCCCGTTTCCCGACTGTAGGGAAATGGGATTACCGGAAATGTCAGTCCTAGATTTACATTCACTGGCCCAATGTCTTCCCCTCCTGCATTTTGGGCATATTCTAGGAGAGGACAATGGCCGTTTCTCTCTCTGTAAGGTATTAAAAGGGTGACGGGAAAAAGAACATTCTCGTGCAAAATGACCATTTCCACCACATTTAAAACATGCCCGTTTGGTCTTATCTCTGTGGGCCAAAAAATCTTTAACTGTTTGGCCACTGAAGGCAGCAGCCGTAGCCAGCCCCTGTTGGTAAGAGGGCTCTGTGTCTGCACACAGGCGTATATATCCGTGTAAGTCGGTTTTGTTTTTGTGAGGGCGTATAGCTGCCTGACAAGCAGGGTTAGCATTTTCAAAGGCCAACTGTTTGATAAATTCTGAATTAGTCTCTGAGCTCCCAAACAGCCTCGCAGCAGCAGTTATAAGCCTATTAGTAAAATCTGGGAAAGATTCATCAGTTTTTTATTTAATATTGGTGAGGGTAACACTGGCGTCCCCTTTGGTAGGAATTCTTTTCCATGCTTTAAGCACTATAATCTGAATTTGTATATATAACCCAGGGGGATACTTTATTTATTCTTCTAAAGTAGAGTAATCCCCTTCCCCCGACAACATATCGAGTCCATGGGGTGTCAGTACCAGCATTCTTTCTAGCCATATCTTTACATTGGTCGAAAAATTATGACTTCCATAGTAAATAATCTCCACCTGAAAGGACAGACTTTGCCAATGTATTCCAATCCCCTGGGGTGAGCCATTTATCACAAAGAGCTTCTACAAGGCTCATAGTAAATGGTGTATTGGGTCCATAAATGGACACTGCCTGTTTGAGTTCTTTCAATAGTAAATGGTGTATTGGGTCCATAAGTGGAGACTGCCTGTTTGAGTTCTTTCAATAACAAAAATTTAAAGGGCTCATGTTTTCTTGTGGGTACTACATCCTCATCACTATTGTCATCATTGGCTTCAACCTCAATTACTGGAAAAACCAATTTCTTGCAAGAACGCTGAAAAGAAGACAAGCCAGAAGGCTTGTCTCGCTTGGACAACTGAGTTTTCATTTTAAACGTTGACTGAGACGAGACATGTGTTTTAGTACAAGCCTGACTGGAAGGCATCAAAGGAGCAGTAGGCTGTAAAGGGGAAATGGAAGGGGGGGATCTTGAGGTCGAGGGAGGCCAGTCAGGGTTACGGTATTTAGTGGCCTCTTCATCTAAGTCATCCCAATCCGCCTCTGAAGGGTCAGGAAGTGGTTCATTCACTACAAAGTCTCCGGGATCAGTCAAATTATGGACTTGTTCTTTATAGCCAAAAGGTTTTTCAAAATAATGTGACTTTAAAGGTAAATTTTCTTTCCTAGTAGATACCTTATGCTCCTCATCATGTAACGAGATAAGATCAAACTTCAAGTCTTCATCAGAATCAGAAGTTTCACAACGAGAGGGCGACTTACTACTGGATTTTAAAATTTCTTCCACTTGGGAAATTACAGTTCTAATTTTTGGGTTACCCTCTTGAATAACGATTAAATCTCTTATCAAACCCCAATAAGTGAAAGCAGTAACAGGAACCCGCTTGGCTCCAAAAACCTCGTAATGATCATTCAAGGCGTTCCCTACTCTTTTCCAGGTCCTAATATCAATCGTCCCTTCTACAGGGAACCAAGGACATAAATTTTTAATAAAAATCAAAAAACTTAAACAAATTCTTTTTCTTAACCTTTTCTCCTCGCGTCTTTAAAACTTCAGTTAACTGTACCATATATTCCTCATGCAAACTTAATTCTGGTACCACATTTTTGCTCATATGAACTTGATTCCTGCCCCATTATTAAGTGCTCTACCCTCTTACCTTAAACCCGAAACTGCAGCAGGCTCCCGCAGTGGCTCTGTTATCGGATTTCCAAAGTCGCTAGCTAGCTTCCTCAAGCACTTTTCCTCACTGGGTCCTCTGTGTCCAGGCCTCACAGTTTAGGCACCACGTGTCCCGGCCTGCGGGTCCGTAATTCGCAATTCCTGGAGGGAGGAGCGGGAATTGGGGGGACAGGAGACACGAGAAATGGAGACAAGACAGGATTCTGATCAAGTCTCGTTTATTTGGGAGAAGTAGACCGGTTTTATAGGGTAGGCAAGCTTGGGCAATTAGCATATAGTTACTGACAAGTGAAGGTCAACAAATCTGCAATCAAGCTTCAAAAGCTTCAAAAGGCAGGGCTGTTAACAGTTACAAAGGTAACTACAAACCTCAGGCAACAAACTGCAACAGAGTTCAGGCATATCGGGCCTGTATCCAGGTCAAGCATGTCCGCTGAATGGCTCCGGACAGGTTAAAGCAGCGCTGAGGGTTTCCTGAAACTTGGAGAAGTAGCCTTGGTGTCCCTTCGAGAATGGTGGCCTTTTGACTGGGCTAGGTGAGTGACAACCAGCTTTCCTGCCACAAGGCAACTCTGACTCACAGAGATCCCATAGCAGGGGTTAGAGCTATGCCCATGGGGTGCGTTGCAGACCCTAACTCTGGGAGCGAAGAACCTCACCTCCCTCACCCAGAACAACTGCTGGTCTCCAGGGTGTAGCTGTTCGGCCACCGGGGGATCTTGCAGGAAGATGAGGGCGGGGACTTTTCTGGAGGGGGGTAGGGGGACACGAGACCAGGTGACCCTCCCAGCCCTCCTTTCCTTTTCAGGTTTCACCAGGCTGCACTGTGCCTACCATCTCTGCAGCTCCTGTCTGTGGGCCATGCCCTGCACTCCCTCTCAGCCTCTTCTGGTAGGGTTTCTGTCGCACATCATCCTAAGGCAATCTCTTCCCACTCCCACCCCCCCACCCACAAGACCCAGGCGTCTGAAATGCCCACCCTGTGTCTTGACCATGTATTCAGCCCGAAGACATGCCATGGGTTGGATATCCTGTCCTTTGTAAGTGTGGAATTGAGCTGGGTTTTGAATGTTGTGTTAGTGCAGCCAGAAAAACCCTCCTTTTTACCCATGGGAAGTGGCCATTGCAGAGAAGAGAGGGGTCAGATCCTGAGTTGATTGCTGTCCAAGGGCCTTTGTCGCAGCGCACACTGTGCAGTGTGTTGAGAATGGCCAGGGGCCGTCACTGTACCAGCCACCCTTGCGGGCAGTGGGATAGGTGGGGGGCACTGGCGGCTTTCCTGCAGGAACAGCTCCTCCTCAGGGGAAGCATTTTCCAAGGTCCTGAAAGCCCAGTGCACAGGCTCTTCCTGTGTGTGCACATCAGGTGTGCATTAGTGTGACTGACCAGTTTAAGGGGACCCCACAGATAGCCCTAGGTAAGCTGCTGGTGTCCCCTGAGATGGTACCTTTCACTGGGAATATAGAGCTGGCCTCAGGCTGGCAGCATGTGTATATATTCTCTCTCTTTCCTTGTAGTTGCTGTGACTGGCTGGCCCATGTCTGTCAGAGGAAGAAGCAGCTGAAGGCACGCACTGTGTGGCTTGGGTGTCCTGAGAAGTGTGAAGAAAAACATCCCAGAAATGCCATAAAAAACCAAAAATACAACGTGTTTACCTTTATTCCTGGGGTAAGGTTTTGCCAGCTTCCTCTTGTCCTAAAGAAGAGTCTTGCTTAGTCACTATTGGCCAACGTCTTCCTGGCTCAGCAGGTCTGGCCCGCGGAGCCAGTGTCTTGCTGTGAGCCATGGTAAACTGACTCGTTGTGCCCCCTTCCCCATGCTTACCTGGCCCAGCTTTTGAGGAGCTCCATGGAAATAATGGGAAGAGCCAAGGGAGAAGCACCTGAAAGTAAGCCATCCGTTTGTCTGAGTGAAGGGGAGCCGAGGGCATGTTACCTAGAAAGCCAGCCAAAGGCCCTGTGCTCACAGTTGAACTGCTTTTACTAATGACTAGAACATGGGGACATTTCTAGATGTCTTCTTTTAAATTTAAATTTCAGGTGTGCCTCCATTGTGGTATCATTAGTTGTCTATAATGAGGTGTTTATGCTCAATTTAAATCTGAAAGCCTAATGATTTTCATCCTTTTTTGCTGCCGTGCTATTTCTGGCTAGAGTCACACCTGAGCCTCCCTCCATGTGCACAGCAGTGGAGGGACGTGGTCCTTTCTCCCTGGTCAGACTTACCTCTCTCTCCAGCAAAGGGAGCTGGCCTGATGGTGCTTCTCCATCCGCATTTTTAATGTGCTCAGGTAATTGCCTCGTTTCCATTCGCAGAGAAGCTCTGATTACTTGGAATGAGGGCTGATTTATCTTTTATATTTTAATTTAAATAATCATGCTAGCCTTATATTGGGCATTGATTTTTACCCCCTCCATCCATCCAGTAGTTGACAAAAGCTTGATATCGAATATGCGTCTTTATGAAAACACACAGAACTAATGGCTTCATCATTAACAGCCTCATCTCTTGGCAGGACCATGAAAGGTAACTTGTCAGGCAGATCGGCATTCTTATCTCGGTGGAATGAAGCCTCTGTGTTCTCCTCAGGCTGAAATGATTACCTTCCCACAGAGGGGCCAGTCTGACCTATCTCCCTAGTTGTCGCAGGCCACATAGAGTGACAGGGCAGGAGTGGGCACCTGGAGTGGAAGGCCAGAGGGGCATCTCCTGGCTGGCTTCTGGGAACGCAGGCCCTGACATACCTGGACATTGTCTGCAGAGCGGTTACCGTGTGCAGGACTTTTTTTCCTCAGCTTGTCTCTTAAATTAGTCTTTTCATCGAGAATGTAGTATTTTAGAAACATTTGGTAATTGCACAGTAGGATTCTATTCCATTTTTAGCATGAATGGCAATTTCTGAATTGCTAATAGATATAATTTATGCTAACTGAGATTTTAAAGAAATCCGTGAGGAAAAAGAATGCTTTCTCTCCTGCTGAGATTAATTTATGAAATAATTCAAAACATTTTTAGGCATCAATTGAACATGATTATGATTAAAAACGTGTTATCAATGTGAGCGATTTTTCAATCACACACGTAACTGTGATGATGCAAATAACTTCAGTCTGTGAAAGCTTTGCCTCCAGAAGCCACAGTCGGTGCTGAGCACTTACCCTTCTAGCCTCCTCTGAGGTTCTGGGCCGCCCTGCTCTGCACAGAAGGCCATTGAGGGAAGGAGACGAAGTGCAGGCTGGCAACTTTGGCAGCCAGAGCCCTCTGCCATTTCCATTTTCAATGTCAGTCAAGCACTTTGGGGCATTTTAATGGAGATTGATGGGGCATTTTAATGGAGATTGATATGTATGGAAGATCTTGACTTTGCATCCTTAAAGTAATTCTTAATTTGAATTAGAAATGTAGTTTGGGCATTTCTGAAATTTTATTGAATGATAACACATATTTTATATTTGAATGTACCAAACCCCAAACCTCGATGTTCTCACCATTTTGTGAGGTGAGGTTGTTAGACGCTGTTCTCTGGTCACATGGGTGAGTCAGTGTCGAGGCACAGTTTGTCTCTGTGACTGCACTGCTCATCTCTGGGAGGGATTGGCTCTATGGGTTGCTTTGACATGCATGCAGAGCATCATGGAGGTGAGTGGGAAAGGGAAATGTCCAAAGAAAATAAACCACTAAATCTGAGAGTACATTTCTTAAGTACTTGCAAGCTTGAATTGCCTTTTTTTTTTTTTTTTTCATTTTGTTCTTTGTTGGGGTAAACTTACCATATGACTTCATGTGAAGAGACTTCAGACAGCTCCTGGGGAAATGGAACTGGGAGGTGGAGAGCTTTCTGCAGGCCCTCGGGATATAAGGTGCTGTGGGCAAGCCATTGCCAGCTCGGGCCTCAGTCCACTGCTGGCCTCATGGGCCAACCTGCTGCTTGCTAGTGGGAGTCATCTGCTTGAGATGGTGCTCCTTGTAGATTGTGTTAATTTTCTCTTTTCCTTTTTAGGTTTTATATGAACAATTCAAGTTTTTCTTGAACCTCTATTTTCTGGTAGTGTCCTGCTCACAGTTTGTGCCTGCACTGAAAATAGGCTATCTCTACACCTACTGGACCCCGCTGGTAAAAGAAAAAGACTATTTACATTTAAGTTAAACTTAAGATAAACTGGTCACATTTTGAAAGCATGATATTGCCACTGTTTGTCATGGAATTTTCGTGAAAAGGTTTTGAAGACTTCTGCCGTCTGGAGGAAGTGTGGTAGCCGTCTGCGGTCTGCCAAGTTCCAGGACCCAGGGTGGCTCCTCAGCCCTTTGCTGGCTCGGGATGGATGAACCGTTTCATCCATCCTAGGCACCTGTCCTAGGCACCCCACTATTAGCTGAGCAGTATGCAGGCTCAGATCCATATGGCTCCTGATTGGACAGTTTGCCTTTGGTCAGTAAGACAATCTCTATTTGACAGCTCTAGAGAGGGTTTGAAAAGCAATCGGTACTTATCATTGAGTGTTTCCATTTCAGAACTTGCTGCCTTGGGTTTTGTTGTTTGTTGCCTTAGACTGTGTCTCTAGGGAAGCAAACCCAACGATGTGTGTGTGTGTGTGTGTGTGTGTGTGTGTGTGTGTAC
The DNA here is from genome assembly GCA_004026705.1 of Nesogale talazaci. NCBI lineage: Eukaryota > Metazoa > Chordata > Mammalia > Afrosoricida > Tenrecidae > Nesogale > Nesogale talazaci. The sequence goes on from PVJH01005845.1 coordinate 7,109, forward strand.
GTACCTGCCTGCCTGTCTACTTGTAGAGGCACACATTCTCAGGCCATCGAGTCCATTCTGACTCACAGCTAGTCTGTAGAGTTTCCAAGGCTAGAAATCTTTACAGAAACAGATAGCCTCATCATTCTAACCCTCAGAGCAGCGGGTGGGTTTGAACTCTCAGTCTTGTGGTTAGTGGTCCATTGTTAAACACACACACACACACACACACACACACACACACACAGGTGTATAGCAAGGAAATGATGCACACAGTTGTAGAGATGGGCAAGTTCCAAGTTCTTGGGTCAGATGAGTCAGCTCCTGACTCATACAGATAACAAGGGTTTAGAACCTCAGATCAGTAGGTCAGATGGTAGGCTTGTGGCTATAGAGGCGAAGGCATCCAAGATTGGCAGATAAGTTGACAGGTAGCTGATGGCTAAATTGGTACACAACACGGCCAGCTGCTGACTCAAGTCCAAAGTATTGGAGGCCAGGTGATGAGGCAAGGAAGATGCAGAATTCAGACCCAGTGGAAAGTTAGCAGGCATTTCTGCTGTGTCCACAGGTACTGGGCGTAAGCCACACTTGGGTATGGTCGTCCTGACTTTGTCAGCTTGCGTGCATGCTCACTGACCCAGTGGTCCGATCACAGGGTAATCGAGCAAGGAGACACTGGGAGAGCAGGAGCCATCGGCTACCCCCTGTCTCAGCACAGGGCGATCACAGCACAGCAGTGAAACCCCACCCCTCACCCCCAGTACAGCCTCAGCAGAAAGTTTCTGAGCAGCAGCTCTGGACTTCTGTATGGTCCGATGTCTTGCCCACGTGGTCAGCGTGCGCTTCTCAGTGTGTCGGAGAGCTGGAAGATGGAATTGCAGAAGGCTCCTAGACATGAAGGTTCCTAGAGAGGTGACATTGTTCTGGGCTGGCTTGTGTAGCAGCTAGTGTTAAGATCAAGTTCAAGAATATTCTGTGACTCCTCTGCATGCAAACTAGTGCTTCCCAGTGTAGGCCATGCCAGCTTCTTGGGGAGCAGTGTTGGGATGAGTGGGGCACTGCAGAGGCAGGTGTCTGCATTTGGCTCTGGACGGTGGGCTGCAGCACAAGCATTTCTAACTGCCAGGGGCACGGGGTCAGTTGTTTTCTGCATAGGGGACAGAGGTTCTAATAAGTTTGGGAACAGGCTGGATTTGAGACATGAAAATAGATTTTCAGGGAACAAGACTAGGAAATTTGTGCCTTGTCAGCACACATCTGGGCTGGTAGTGGGGATTGAGGTGGGGTCCCATCTGCTGAGTGCATTGCTGTAGCTGTAGCCATACCCATCACCCCAGCCCTGTGAGGGCAACTGGGGCTACCATTTGAAAACCTTGAGAATGGATCCAGCACTTCAGCTGAAGAGCTTCTCATAAAGCAATGAAGACTGAGCACAATTCTGCACAGTACCCAGGCTGATTGCTCATCAAAACTTGAAGAAAAGGGAAATGTCTAATAATGAATGGATGGTTTAAGCTAAGCTATATCTTGTGTACATGCAGAGTACTGTGAAGCCTTTTAAAAAATGACATTTTGAAAACAATTATGCTGTAACTTTAATAGTTTATATGTGAGAATAAATGAAAGGAGTGTTCAGAAAGAGAGAACAACTGCTCATTTGCAAGGGGTTGAGCTACCTTATAAAAACAGATAGTCAGGGCTGAGCCCTGATGGCGTAGTGGTTGAGTGCGGTAATGCGGCCCACTGGGCTGGCGGTTCAAATCCAGCAGCAGCTCTCCAGAGCAAGGCTAGGCCTCCCACTACCACCAGAGGGCAGTGATGCCCCCCCCCAAAATAAATAAAAACAGATAGTCTTCCTTGTGTGCATTCCTCGGGAAGGGTTTTGTTTGATTTGGTCATACCTAGGATAAATGCCTGCCTGTGCACCCTTGTGTGTGCATTGTTTGTGTGTGCCTGTGTGTCTGCATGTGCATGTTTCTGTGCTTGTGTACATTTGTCCGTGTGTGTAAACACATGTGGGCATTTGTGTTTGCACTGCATGTGTGGGTGTGTTTGGATATGTGCGCACACATATGTGTGCACATGTACATATGCATGTCTGTGTTTATTGTGTGTGTTTAGTCTATTCACCAAGACAGTAACGCATTTCTCAGCTGTTGTCTAGTTCTACTTTGAACGTTAAGCTGCAGGCTTTTAGAATCATTATATCAGTTTGTAGGTAAGCATTAAATTTATTATATTAGGTAAATATGAGGAGTTTCAAAAAAGTTCATGGAAAAATAGAATTAAAAAGAGTCAAACATTAGGGATCAAAAGGGAAGCATTTACTCTAGAGTTAAATTCCAAAGGAGGAATAGAGATGGGGGCTACATGATGCTGCCCTGTAGGGATTATCGTCAATGACATGAAGCCAAGTGTGTGCCTAGGCTTGAGTAGAAAACTGATTCACAGTTCAACGCTTAAAGTAATTAAACAATAAAAATAGAACCAACTGCTGCACATTGAAAACCACACACGGCTTGGAGGCCCTTTTGCATTGATCTCAAAACTCATCACTTTGCCAGAGGGTCCCTTGCCCCTTAGTTCCTTGCCTTCTCCTGGCTTGCTAATGCCTGTCACCATCAGTGTGTGCCCCACTCATGCGCAGTCTCACCTCTGGTTCAGCAGAAACCTTAAATCTGTTGCTCAGATCCAAGAAGCAGGCTTTATCTTTTAACTAAATTCTGTTGTGCTTTCCACAGTAGAAAAAAAGTAAACTGAAAGCAGGTCATTTCATGGCATTACTGTGCTGGAGGTGCTCTTGCATGCTGCTCATTTTTGCTGCCAGTTTTCAAGGCAGTAGTAGTTGAGCAGTGAGCTGAGAGCAGATAGATTGTTCTGCCCTGTCTGCGGAGAGACCCTCCATGAAAAGAAGTCTGCTCTAGGTCTTTCACTCTGCATCTTCCCCAGAGAGGGGAGGGCAGACTTTCAGCTGACTGCAGAGCCCTTCCTACCCAGTCTGTCTGTCTGTCTGTCTGTCTGTGTGTACCCTGGAGATGTGGGGCAGGGTGTGGAGAACTCCCACTAGCCACTCATGGCCCCCGCTCCAGAGACAGCTCTGCCTGCATCTCCAGACGATGCCTGCCAAGGCAAGCCTCAGCTTGAAGGCCCTTAGCTGCATCTCCAAGGATCAGCAGGCGCAGCTTCGGACCTATGCAGAGGTGACACCCATCTCTTGCACCTCTGTGAGGTGTCAGAGGTCCTTCACTAAAGTCCTTAGGAAAGTCCCTGACACCACAGACCAGTGGTTGGCAACATTTTTTTTTCCCAAGGGGGTCATTTTTCAATTGTTTTTCACAAAAATTTTTGCTGGTGGGTCACATCACTTCTATTTTAGATTATGCATTATCTTAGAATACAGAAAATAAAAACACTATACAGAAGGATAATCCAATATACCTTAAATATAGAATCATAAATTTATTATCACCAAATCTATAGTTATAACTTGAAAGAAATCATAAAAATGTTAGCAGAAAAGTAAACACCATATAAATAAAATGAACCCCTATTTAAGAACATTTCATCATTTTAATGGTTTCCTTGATGCTATTTCATTATCCCTGTAAGGTTTGAGATATTTGGGTGATGATTCATTGTTTTTAAGAGAACACATGATTCTGAATTTTTGTTAGTTAACCTGTTTCACGATGAATTGAGAATGAATTTCATTTGGAAAAATTACTGTTCACATGAGTAGCTAGACCCAAAAGCTGATAGTAACGTGAAACCAACTTTTTTTATTGAAGAAAACTTGGAAGGAAGTGATGCCCAACATTGTAGCTATCATGCTTAAGTGATTTTCATCAGTGGCTTCAAGTTGTCTTCTTAAAACCTGAATTTGCTATATTGTTGAGTTTTTGAAGTCAATTAACACAATATCAAGATTTTCAGTTTCAAGGAAATTGAAACATTGCAGGTCCAACACATTCATTGTCCTTCATTTAATCAGGTTTTATTATAAAACTGAACATAGGACCATGGGCTTTAAAGTTCTGAAATTGGGTTTCAAATTCGGTTTGAATGGCATCCATGTAAGTTTTAAACATATATACTTAAGCATTTGTAGTTTCTTTGAGTTTTTACTGAAGGAAAATATTTAAATGTTTGTTTCACTAAGTCACCCTGGAATAGAATTATCTTGCAGCAAAAACTTTTCAGTTCTTCATAAAGTTTGAGAATTGTGTGTTCCTTGCCTTATAAGTACAAATTTAAATCATTGAAATGATTAGTAATATCAGCTAAGAATTTTAATTGGGGGGGGGGGGCAATCACTGCCCTCTGGTGGGAGTGGGAGCTACCCAGCCTTGTCCCGGAGAGCTGCTGCTGGATTTGAACCGCCAAGCCAATGGGCCGCAGTCCTGCACTCAACCACTACGCCACCAGGGCTCAGCCCCAAGAATTTTAATTTAAGAAGCCAATTTTTACCTTTGAGCTGAGGGAAACTTCCACTGATTTCACTCATAGATATTTCAATTGCATCAGTGCATTCCATAAAGCAATTTAGAACCTTTCCTCTGCTTAACTAGCGAACTTCAGTATGCATTAGTAAATCACTATAGTCACATTCAATTTCTTCTAAAACTGTCTTAAATTTTATGTGATCCAAGGCATTATGAGCTATCATTGTGTTAGTAGTTTTAATCACTGCGCTCATCACTTCATTTAACTGTTTTTAGGAGACTTGTGCACATAAATTTTCTTCATGAATAATACAGTGGAATGGAAGTAGTGGTCTTCCGAGTTCCTTCTGCTATAGGTCTACAAAGCCAGCGTGTTTTCCTAACATTGCTGGAGCCCCATCAGTTGTGACAGGAAACCATTTTTTCTTCAAATCAAAAACATTGCCATTTTCGAATTTATGAATTCTTCGACTTTCTTTAAAATGTCAATACCTTTCGTAGTAGCTAACATTGGTGAAAGTACACACAACTCTTCATGAATAACCGGAGAATCAATTGCTCCATAACGAGCAACTTATTGCAAGCCTTGCAACATTATTTATGTCAGTGCTTTCGAAAGCACCACGGCGCACTACCCCCGCCCACTGCCGTAAATCGAAAGCATCCACTTTAATTCTTTTTTTTTTTTTTTTTTGGCATCTCTGCTCTCCGGTGGTGGGAGTAGGAGGCCCAGCCCCACTGCTGGAATTGAACCTCCGTCCCAGTGGGCCACAGTCCCACGCACAACCACTACGCCACCGGGGCTCAGCCTCCACTTTAATTCTTTGGCAAGAATACCAACCTATCGGACTGAGCCCCGGTGGTGTAGCGGTTGAGTGCGGCCCACTGGCTTGGCGGTTCATATCCAGCAGCAGCAAAACTGGGTAGCTCCCACGACCACCAGAGGGCAGTGATTTCCCACCCCCCCCCCCCCCCCAAAAAAAAAAAAAAAGAATACCTGCCGATCTTCATAATTAAGAATAGCTTACTGGGTCACTGAAATTTTCCCACTGGGTCAGTAGGTGACCCACGGGTCATAGGTTGCCGACCACTGTCAAAGACCTTCAAAGGTCAATGTCCTCTGTGAAGCATCCTTGGATGTGTTTCCTTTTTACAGAAGAGCAGCATGTTGTGTTGGCACTCAGCCCAGAAGGCTCCTGGGCAGTGTGCATCGATCAATAGCAGGAAAGAGTTGTCTTTTGGCGACACAGGATTTAGTCACGGGGCTCTGGACAGGTCATAGGCAATGCCTCATGTCATCTTCCTGGCACCAGACTTGTGCTAAGATACTATTACTTCCAGGTTGGTAGAATTTCCCTGCGACAGCTTAATTTCCCATCTGGATCTTTCTAGGTCGTGGTACTACAACCTTAATCTCTGCCCCAGTTGTAGAGTCAGGACAGCCCAGCTACTCCTGCAGCGAGACATTCTTATCCCAATTCATCATAAATGATGCAGTTGCTAAGACCCAGGAGAGCTGGCTGTACCTCACATCGCTACTCCTCCGAGGACCCAAGTACATGTCAGAAGACGGAGCCCTCCCTGCCGAGGAAGCCGTGACTAGGCTACCTGTCACGTCTCTTCTCTGTAGATGTGGTGGCTAGTCCTCCACTCCAGTTACCTGTTCACATGAAGGATAGGCCAGGGGAATTGGTCCCAGACTAGCAGTAGGCTCCAGTAGCCTTTGGCTGGGATATCTCCCTTGCCACTCCTTTCTTTAGTGTTCCCAGAGAATTGTTTCTCACCCCACCCCTACCCTGACCAGGCACTGTAGATACCAGATTGCCTGGCACCGTGTGAGTATCACATCTGCCTTCTGGGGATGTGAGGTAAACAGAGGACCGAGTCTGATCAGCAATTCTTGTGTTGCAAAAGACATCTTTCCCAGTGGTGGTGATCTGCACAATTGTTTAAGTGCTGCATCTTTAAGAATATTACCTATAGCACATCCATACTATAGGCAGCAGGTGCTCACCTCCTGTCTCAAGATGAATCAGTCACCAATCGAATTTTAACAAATCAGCTATGTAAGAGCAGATAACCTTTTCCTTGGATGCACAGGTGTGTGCTGTTTGCACTTGAAGGTGTGTTTCTCACAGGACTGAAACCGAGAGCAGTGCCATATAAACCATGATGCTGCCGCCCTTCCCCAAGATGCTTCCTTAGAGAACAAAGACAGCTTTAAAAATGGAGGAAATACAATATTTGATCATAGGAATGTACCATGAATTTATTTCTGAACATTTAAAATTATTTCCAAAACTATCATTTCTTTTTAGATTTCTAATAATCATGCTGGAATAAATAGCTTTGTGTGTAAACACTGTACACAGTTTGTTGGACTTTTTGTTTGTTTTCTCCCTTTAGGGTTAAGTGTCTAGACTGGAGACAGATGGGCCAAGGTACCCACACATCTGTTTCCCACACCTCTTTATGCTACACTTCTGCTGCTTTGAGTCTTTGTATTTACTGCCTTTTTGGCTTTCCTTCTAATAAAATGTTGAAAGTATGCTTAAGATAAAGGTTCTTTTTTGCCCCATCCACAAGCTAGCAGCCAGTGATGCATGCACGGGGCAGTGAATTATCCTATATAAGTCTGTCGAGTTCTCGCAACAGCTGGGACACTATCTGAGTGAAAGGTTGGATGTGTCCCCAAAGAGTAGGAGAACCAGGACAAGAATGGCTGCTTCTGTGCAACACTGGACTGGATGTGCAGTGAATAAATAGGGCAGGGAAGCCAATGCTAGGAGAACGTCCAGACGGAAAGAAGAAAAGCCCACTCTCTACTTACAGGTGGTATGATATGTACATAGAAAATTCTGTGGATTCACACACACATTGTATGGGAATTAGTAAATGAGTTTAGCAAGGTTGCAGTATTCCAGGTGAGTGTGTGAAAATCACTTAATTCTATAACTAGCTAACAATGAACTTCAGAAAATGAAATTAAGAAAGCAATCCTCTATGATGGAAAGATAGTACATAGGAATAAATTAGCAAAAGAAGTGCAAGATTTTGTATTGAAAACTCAAAAACATTTTTGAAAGGAATTAAGGATCTAAATTGGTAGACAGTTGATGGGAAGTTTTAATATTGTTAAGAGGACATTACTTTGCAAATTGATCTATTGATTTTATTTAAATCACTATCAAAATCCTAGCTGGCTCTTTTCGCAGACATCGGCAAACTGACTCCTAGGTTTATTTCCACCTTCAGTGAATGCTGAGTAACCAACAGGACTTTGGACACAGTGCACTTTGAAGACGCGTGCTTTGTTTGGAAAATCACTCCAGAGGATACTGAGTACTGAGTGTGAGGATAGATGGGTACATCCATGGAATGAAATTGAGAGGCCAAATCCCATCCATGATCCACTCACTTCTGCAAGGATGGCAAGACAACTTAATAATCTTCTCCACAATCAGCTGGGATAGCTCAATCTGTACAGGAAACAGTGAAATTAAACCTACATGTCACATGATATGCAAAAACTAGTTCCAAATGAACTGTAGATCCAAAGTAAGCAAACCATCTCCTGGAAGAAGACCCATAAACATTGATGTCATTGGACACTGAATGCCAATCTGACAGAAAAAAAGTGGACCAGTTGAGCTTCACGACAGAGTGCACAGGAAAATAAAGAGATCCAAATGAACAGGAGAAAATATTTGTAAATATTTCTCTGAGAGAGGACTTGTTAGGAGGTAAACCAGTTAGACCGGCCAAGGATCTGAATGCACGTTTCTCCAAAGAAGACAGAGCGATGCCCAAAAAACACAAACAACAGCAAAACAGAGCAACGATCCATCAGCACTCCCTCAAGTGCTTAACACCCTCAATCCCTAGAGAACTATTGAGGGGCCACGTATCACAGGATGACTGAACAGACGGTGGGGTGAGAGATGGGGGATTGGGACCCTTACCCATTGCTGGCGGGAATGTAAACATGGTGCAGGGTCTTTGGAAAACAACTTGGCGGTCCTCAGATGATTAAGCAATTACCATTTGGCACAAAGTAGGCATAAACTTGGGGGAGTGGTAATAGTAGTGTTGGAATCTGCCCTTCTTCAGGGGGATGATAACCAGGATCGTGTCAATGCCAGTCCTTAACCAGAGGGAGGCCAGACATAGGTCCACTCTGCCCTGCCCACCAAGTCTCTCTTCCCAGCTGCCTGTCCAGGGCATGTTTTCAGTAGTCTGTTGCACTGGCCATGCAAAACTCACAGAGCATGGGTACGGCGTCCATTAAGGAGGCAACGGGTCAGAAGATAGGTTACAGTGCAAGACCAGGAAGCTTGGAGGCCAAGTCTTCCATACTTTCCCAGCATCTCTGGGGCATGGAGGCCACTTCAACCCTCTGAGGACAGGCTCCTCTTGGCCTTGCTGCCTGTCACCACTTGCTGTGCACTGTCTTCAGTATTTCAGCTGTTTGCCTGTGCTATAACTCCTTTAGGAGATCCTGAGTGTGGGTGTGGGTGTGGGTGTACACTCAACTTTTCTCTCCTTCCCCTCTCCCCTGTTGTCTTCTCCCTCTTCAGATCATTTCTACACCTTTCTGTCTGAAAACCCTGCACTGGGCCGGCTGCCTAGATACAGCTCCCTGCCAGTTTCAAGACACGCCCCACTCATAGTGGGCACTTTATACACTTACTGTGTACACTTCAGTTACAAAGTCTGTTGATCAATCTCAAGTGTATCCAGTCACAGGGCAGGTGTAGCTTAGGACCAGACAAAAAACTTTACCCCAGAACTGAAGCAAAAGGCCCACCACAACAGACTGACTCTCAGATCATCAGAGAAGTGGTCAGGCTGGGGTATGATGGGGAGTCCATGGCTCATGGGCCTGGAGCTTCTTTCTGGGGTGAAGAAAGTGCTAAAAGTAGACAAGAGTGATGCCTGTGCGTTTGGAAAAACCCAGAAACCCCATGCTGCCCTCTTTAAAGGGCAAGTCTTGTGGCCTGTGAAGTTGTCAGCAAAGCTGTTGTCAGACAAAGCACAGCTGGAGGGCTTCTTGAGGGTCTGTGGCCACCTGGCCCTCTGCAGGTGTGCAGACTATAGACCTAGGCACCAGAGTCACGCTTGGCATCCTTTCCCACTGTACCAGCTTTAGAGTGCTCATCACTGACCAAATTCTTCACGGCACCACCCAGGCCAGGCCCTGGCCTCCAGTGGACATTGGTGGTTCCCTGGAGGGGAGTAAACTGGTCAAAGTGGTGGGGGGGCCTAGGCTGACCATCTTCTTGATGTGGAAGCTTTGCACTGCATCCCAAGGAGTCCAGATCACCGGCAACTGTTGAAGTTGGCAGGTCCTTGGGCTCGGTGGTTTTCACGTGAATGCTCACCAGTGAACTGCAGTGAGGAGGCCAAACTTGTCGTAGTTGCTTCTGGTGAGAGGACAGCTAGGAAAACCCCAGCCAGGCTGGACCCCTGCTATCCTGGGTGAGATGAGGGTGTCACACACACACCCTTCCCCTCCCCCGGGCTCCCAGCACTGAGCACATCACGCCCGGGAAGCTCTGACTAGGGCTCCAGCCGGATAGCTGTCTGCTCTGGCCTTTCACCCACTGTGTCTGCATGTCACCTCGCCTGGTACAGTGGCTGCTTGGTAACTGCATGTCCCAAGGGAAATAAGCAGGTCTGCCCTGACTCCTGGGTGGGGCTTCACTGTAACTCCCAAGGGTCGCCATGTGATCCACCTGTCAACTTTAGGCCAATCCTCACATAGCCTGGTGGAAGGACGTTTTGAGGAGCTGAAGGTGAAAGTCAAGATCTTGGGTGATCTGATGAGAAAAGAGCGTTCTTGAGACAGGTTTGGGAGATGGTAGGGAGCAAGTGGGCCAGGGTTAAGATTTGGGGAGCTTAATCAGTGAGGCCTAGTGGTAGAGGTAGGCAGTAAGAGTTTTGCCAGGAGAACAGTGACAACTGGTGGGTGATGCAGCAGGTGACACTGTGAGAACAGTGGTCTGAGCCTGGTTCCTGTCCCAGAGCTTGGAGCTGTGGTTCTCAACCCTTGTATATGGCTCCTCACATTGTGGTGACCCCTCCCCCAACCATAACATTATTCTTGTTGCTACTTCATAACTGTAATTTTACTGCTGTTATGATTCAGGCGACCCCTGTGAAAGGGTTGTTTGACCCCTTTGGGGTTGCGGCCCACAGGTTGAGAACCACTGACTTGGAGCATGTGAAGGCATGCTCCAAAAGGCATCCTTGAGATGTAGGGAAGCAGAGAGCATGGTGAACTCTGGGAGGGACGTGGTGAGCAAGGGGTGCCGGGCTCTTTGTAAACAAGTTGGCATGTAAGTAGCATGGTGGAGACAAAGGGAGAACTGAGGCAGGAAGTGCAAGAGAGGCATTGATGGTGCCATGTGGGGACTAGTTTGGGGGCATGTGGGCTATTTGCAGGAGGTGTGCATGTGGACTAGTTTGTAGGTGGTGCATATGTGCACTAATTGGGGGTAGCACATGTGGACTTATTTGCAGGTGGTACACATGTGGACTACTTTGGGGGTACCACATGTGGACTAGTTTTTTGGTGGTACACATGTGCACTAATTGGGAGTACCATGTGTGGACTTGTTTGCAAGTGGTGCACTGGTGGACTACCGTGGGGGTACCACATGTGGACTAGTCTGGGGTCCGTGCACATGTGGACTAGTGTGCAGACGGAGCACGCGTGTACTTATTTTGAGGGCCTTGCACACCAGAACCCACTTGAATGCACGGCAGACACTTGCCAAGGGCTGCCTGGGGTACAGAGCTGCGCCAACCTGTGCTGGTCTGCTTGGAGGAAAACCCCTGAGTGCAGTGTGCCTTGCTCACTCAGCTGCTGCCAAGGTGTCAGGGTCATGAGTCCCAGTTCTTCCTCCTGCTGAGGGTCGCAAACTGGGAGGCCTTTACTAAACTGGAGCCTGAGCTACACACTACACTGACACAGCAAGTTCATAATAGGGTTATTTGGTGCCATTGCAGGAAAACTGTTTTGTTTTTTTTTGGGGGGGGGGGCATCACTGCCCTCTGGTGGTGGGAGTAGGAGGCCCAGCCTTGCTGCTGGATGTGGACCTCCAACCCAGTGGGCCGCAGTCCCGTGCACAACCACTACGCCACCGGGGCTCAGCCCGACAACTGGTTTTTGAAACAGCATCAAAAGAACCTATTGTGACTTTTACTTAAAAAATGCAGTTCTGTAAAACCGCAGCTGAAGGGCCATCCTGAGCCCTGTTCTGCCAAGTGCACATGTCCTCCCTGGAGATCTAAGGACAGATGTTAATGACACAGCCCAGTGCTCCAAGTACAGCTCAGAGAATTGCCTTGGCCGTATCTAGCGTGCAGAGCAAACGGGGACCTGGACTGTGCTGACCATTGTAGCCTCCCTCTGTGTCTGTGGTTTCGTTGTTACTGTTTGCCTATGTTTTTGTTTAATTTTTGGAGAGTCATACAAGTAAAAGAAAACACTGAATCTAAATGATAAAAAGCAACTTCTTGAAGTCAGTTTTTAATGTACCTTTTTTTTTGTAGGGATTTGTCTTGGCTGTTACTATCATGCGGGAAGCAATTGATGAATTTCGACGATTCCAGAGAGATAAGGAAGTGAATTCACAACTGTACAGCAAGCTTACTGTAAGAGGTTAGCAAGACATCTTTAATCCTATTTAGCATTTGCGTAACGTACTCAACTTCGGAATTAGCAATGTGTCCTGGTTGTGATTGAGGATTGTATATGAGATTGTATGTAGAATCGAGACTGTGTTGCCATATCAGGGCACATTGTTATTCGTGCTTCATATGTTTGAGGACCTGCACAAGCATGTTGAGCACACATGCACACACACCACCCTACAGCATGCACATTTTCCCTGAAGCATGATGGCACTTCATCCAAACAGCTGTGTCCTTGATCTTAAATCCACTCATCAAGAGATGCGTGTGAGTGTGCTTGTGTGACAGGTGTGTGAGAGTGAGCACTCTCATCTTTCTGCTCTTTCCTCTCACTCGCCACGAGGGAGTCTGCCCCTAACCTTGCTGGATGACAGAATGGGTCTTCCTTTTTTTGTTTCCTTCTCGCTCTTCTTCTGTGAGTGTGGGGAACTTTGCTCATAAGACACACTAGTCGGGGCTAAGCCCCGGTGGCGGAGTGGTTGAGTGCGGGACTGCGGCGCATTGGCTTGGTGGTTCAAATCCAGCAGCAGCTCTCCGGGAACAAGGCTGGGTAACTCCCACGACCACCAGAGGGCCCCCCCCCCCAAAAAAAAAGACACACTAATCAGCACTGCAACCTGCTATGTAAAAATAAAGTAAAAATATGTAAAAATAAAGTCAGTAGGTATTCAGTGAAAATTTGTAGTTCTCCACTACAGCTTACTCTGTAGAGCAATTATTCCTTGAGAAATCCAGTCGTCATCCTGAATCTTCTGAGTCTCTGCGTGCTGACTTCACTCCATGCATGGATACTTTCAGAGGGATCTCCGAACAGAGGCGTGCAGACACAGACTTGCTGCACTTCCTGCTTGGAGGAAGGATTTCCTTGTAATAGACATCTCCTCATAGCTGCTTTGGTGGTGTGCCCATGTCCTAGCTGGAATTTTCCACCATGGTGCATTTCTTCTATAAAGTAATGTTTATCTTGGATTTTATTGTTCAGATTATGGAACCCAAAACACATGGAATCTTAGAATTTTTCAACTTCCTGACACAAGTGTCTTATAAAAGAGTTTCAGTTAAGAAATAGATGAAAGCTTGCTCAAAGTCAGAAGATCTCATTGGGTTAGAAATTCCAGGGTTGCAGGCCATTCAGTCCTGATCTAGAACATGGCATGTTCACAGAGGGGGTGGGAAGATGACGAGGGCGAAGGGGTGAGTGGCACCCCTCTGCTGGGTTTGCTGGCTCATTGCCCTCCCAGCACCCACGTGCCATACACTCAGCATGAAGTGCACCACCCACCCATTCCATCAGGTCAATCCCGACTCAGGGACCCTACTGGGCAGAGTAAGGCTGCCCCTTTAGATTCCCAAGGCTGTAACTCTTCATGGGAGCAATCAGCCTCCTCCTTCACCTCCGGAGCTGCCGATGGCCTTCAGGATAACAGCCCGGTGCGTAGCCCACTCTGCCTCCAGGGCTGTTCCTCTTCTTGGTGTGAGCCTGCCACTCTCATGCTGTTCCTGTTTCTAGTGCTCTGTGTCTTGAAGGTTGGCAGATGTTTGAGAAGGTTTCTCCCCTGCAGAAAGCCAAGGGCAGAGAGTGCTCCTATGCCCATGGAGGTCCTACTCAAGATGCTATCCATTTGTCTGTTGACCAGACACAGGCTCGGAGTGTTTTCATTCCTCTGTGTGTTGATAAAATATGTAAAATGTGGAGCTACTGACTAGATTTCCAAACTGTTGTCATTTTCTGCAGAAGTCTCTGGTGAATGGCGTGAATTACTATTGACACTTATTGCAGTGCTTAGTCTCACACAGAGCCTCAGGCAGAAGCTCGGCACGCCGCCGGACGATAAAGCCTGTGTGTAGAGCCCCGTCTGACCGCTCTCAGACTCTTAATTGGTAATCACACAGATGGCAGAACCTATTCCCGCTAGTGAGAGAATTTTAGAGGGGAAGGGATTGCTCAATATAATTTATCCACTGAGTAACAGTCCGTGTTTTATCTTTTTTTTTTTTTTAATTCCATTTATTTTATTTTATTTTTTGTTCTTTTTTGGGGGGGAGGCATCACTGCCCTCAGGTGGTGGGAGTAGGAGGCCCAGCCTTTGCTCCGTGGAGCTGGAATCGAACCTCCATCCCAGTGGGCCGCAATCCCGCGCACAACCACTATGCCACCGGGGCTCAGCCCCGTGTTTTATCTTTTAAGTGTTTGTTACCAGCATATGATATTTCATTAGTTCAATGTTCTTTCTAAGGCTAGCTAATTCTTTTCTGATAGGACAATTAAAAAAAAATTGGTCATGTTTGTGCCCTAAACTTTTTTGGTTATTGCTAAACAATACTTTAAGAACTGCTTTGGTAATGTTAATAACAGAAATCTAGTGCTTTCTTCACATTCTTTATAACTTCCTATCCCAGACTTTAGCCTTTTGTTTTCTTTTTACACATTTCCTGGTCTGTAAATTTTTGTCATTACTAGTATGTCTTCCTTGACCTCACTCAGATGTAAGTTTCTTGAAGGTCAGAGCTTCTCAGTTTCTGTGTAAATTCTGACTCTTCCTCACCTGCTGTACCTTGGCACAGAGATGACCTTTGCCCCTTTCAGCCTCCCAGGGTTCAAGGACTTGGAGTACAACCCCTCAGCCTCCCATCTGAGCCCAGCTTGGATGTCATGTCCGCACTTGCTATGTTCTGAGTGGCATTGGAAGTGGGGATTGTAGACCGAGGGAGCTAGGGAGAAGTTCCTGTCCTTCTGCCATGGCCTGCTGTTCTGTGCTGAACATCCGCACTCCACGTGAGACCAGACCCTTTGACAAGTAGTGACAGGTTCTCTCGATGTGTTTTGTTGAGATGCATGTAATTGATACCCTTCCCGTTAGCAGAGAACCTTTTTGTCCATCCCACCTGCTGGTTGTGACTGTGCTTTGTACTCTCTGATCCCTGTGACATGTGACTCTCTTTAAGGAATTGGCCCCAGACGGTAGTAACCTCCTTTGGCTGCTCCACAGTGGCTGAGGCACCTGTGAAGCACAGGCCAGTGCCGCAGCAGGTCGCCAGACAGGGCCCAGCACAGAGCAGGCATGTCTGTTGGCAGCTCTGTGGCGCTTTCAGCTCGCTGTCTACATAGGCATGCAAACCTAGCTGGCACTCTGTGGACTGTCACAGCTCACCAGAGCTTAGCCTGGCTCTGCAGTTCTGGAGGGTGGGGGAGGACAGAGAGCTTGCCTGATGAAGCAAATTGTTCTGGTAGCTATGGCCCCACAGGTAAAGAAAGGTGTGTGGGGCTCAGGTGTGTGGCTTCAGGATAGACCCTGGACGACAGTTTGGGATCATATGTAAAGAACTTGTGTATAGTGGTAAATGCTGGGTTATCTTCTAAGTAATTGGCAAATACTGGAACTTGGGAGTGTAGGAAAAGCACAATTCTTGGGGGTTTTTTTAGAATTTGGAATTCACATCAAACTCGGGAAGGGCAGAATGGAGAGCAGTTAGTGGACTGCTATGTTTATAAACAAAGCAGGGCCTTTATGTCCCTGCAACTCTGATATTGTGGTCTTCCTCCATACATGCTGAACACCTGGATTTCTGGAAGCCTGTCTGGTATGCTTTGGTTCTCTGAAGAAAAGCTACATACTTAGGCCCCTGCACTGCAGAGCATGGCCGCTGGGCGAATTTAATGACAAGCCTAAAGTGGGGTTGTGGGCAGAGGGGTGGTTGTTGCCCTCCCTGGTGATGGCCACTGGCCAATATCGTGGGAGACAACAGTAAAAGGGCACTGACATTCCTGAGTGTGGGCCTGACTGTAAACGAAGAACAATGATTGATTCTGCATTTCAGTCTAGGACTCAAGTTGAAGCAGCTTAGACATTTTCCATCCTTAGCTGTGTCTGTAAAGCTACTGGGAAGGTGACGTCATTGAATTTGCTTTCTTTCTCTGGTCAGCTATGTGCCAGTTAGTGCCATCCATCTATGCTATGAATTTGAAAGGGTCTTTATGTCCATCTCTCTGTTTAGCCATCATGGTATTTTTTATTTTTTGCTGACTTGATTTGATGAAGACTCGAAACAAAAACAATGTGTGGCAAAACCCCCAAGTGGACTGAGCTTTATTAACATGGAGGGCTTCTCGTCTCTCTCTAATTAAAGGGGTGTTGAATTATTGTACATGGTGATTTACTATACAGCGTGAACTATTAGTAACCATGGGTGTCTGGAATAAGTTTGTTTGGGAAGTTGAAGAATCGAGAGATTTTGATATGTATGCCCCTGCCTCCCCTATCCTCACCCACACACCACACCCTCACGGGCCAACTTCAGTTGAAGCATGAACTAGTAAGCGTTTTCCTCCAGCTGACTCTCCTTCTCGATTTCCCCTAGGTAAAGTACAAGTTCAGAGTTCAGACATACAAGTTGGAGACCTCATCATCGTGGAAAAGGTGATCCATTTCCTGTCTTTCGGTTGTTAACTGTCGTTAAAATCCAAACACTCTTGCATGAGCTTTGATAAATAGAGAAGCAAAACGTAGATTTTTGTATACTCTGTCCTATGGAGATAAAGTCCAATTTCATCTGAAATACGAAAGACATTGATCCTTAATTAATTATTCTTGCATGTAAGAAATATTTCACTTGACGAAAGAGTTGCATTTATTAGAGCCTGTTTATACTGGACGATTTCATACTCCAGAGCTTGCTTTCCACAGAAACACGGTAGGCTGTGTGTGCAGTGGTGCAAGATCAGGCTCACGACAGCATGCTACACTCGCTCCGATGGCGTAAATGCCGCCTTAGGAGGGAGGTGCAGGTGGGATGCAGTGCGGGTCTCCCATATGCCAGGCACCAGCTGCCCATCTGCTTGACAAGCCACACCCTCTCCTTCAGTGTCCCTTTTCACTTTCTTAAAGCCCTAGCACCCTAGTGGAATAGTGGGTTACACATTGGGCTGTTAACCACAAGGTCAGTGGTTCAAAGCCACCAGTCACTCTGCAGAATAAAGATGAAACTTTCTACTTCTGTAAAGATCAACAGCCCCGGAAACATACAGGAGTAGATGTGTTCTGTCCTACTGTAGGGTCGCCGACTCGGAATTGACTTGATGCCACCGAGTTGCGTTGAGAGCAGCCCTTACTTCTTCCAAATGGCACTTTCCTCTGACGGTCCCTAAAGAGCAGGTCATAAGCCCGTGGTTCAGCCAGAGCCCTTGCCACAGAAGTCTGTCTAAGCACCAAACATTACTTGAATCCACTCAGTTAAGTAATTCCTACTCAGAATTCTCTGCAGCACACCTGAGCAGCCTGCCCCCTGCCCTCCAGGTGCCCTTGACATCACATGGCATAAGCCCCTATCACGGAAATGACGCTTTCTTTGAGGTGGTTGCCACAGGTTTCATGGTGCAGTGTGCTCCATGCTGCAGTGTGTGTGTGTGTGTGTGTGTGTCTCTGCACATTTATAGTCAGCGCTCCATCGGGTCGCCATGTGTTACCTGTGTGAATGAGGGTGCATCACTCCACTGTCTGCTATGGAGAGTGGGCAAAGAGTAAGTCCTGGCACTTCACACAGGAGGATACTTGAGTGTCCATTCCCCAGAAGGAGACCCTGCCCTGGCATTGGAGACACAGAAGCACCCTGAGGGCAGTGACAGCACCACCACTTCATGTTCCTTTGCCCCGTGCAAACGGAAAGCTCCGCTGGCTGCCTGCATCTGGACCCCTGATTTCACAGTTTCACTCACAGGGTGGGCTGGGTTAGGGGAGGTTGGCAATCTGTGTGCAGCCTGAAGCCCACGTCTGCCACCTGTCCTGGTGTCCTGCCAGTCTGTGAGCCTCAGGAGATGATGGTTGAGGAAGCAAAGACAGGGGCCGTGGCCCCACTTGGGTGATCTGAAAAACATGGCACGCTGTCCAAGGCACGGAGAGGCCTGCTCCACCACATCTCAGGTAGGTGTCCTCGGCGCTCCAAGGACACGACCACAGAGCAACGAGCCGCTGTGGCAGGTGCAGGGAAGCCTGACAGTGGCATGGCATCAGGTGTGCAGAGCAAGCAGCGTGGCGCCCCTCTGGCACATGGGATGGAGACAGGCCGCTCTGGGGCAGGCTCTGGGCCTTTCGTACCAGGAGCCCCGGCGACTTGCGTTCTTTCGCTGCTCTTCACATCGATGTACGAGGACCGAGGAGGTGTGTGTGGTTGGCCCTGACCTGCACAGCTCCTCCTCGGAGAAGGTGTTAGCAGCAGGGGAGTATGGCTGAGAGAGGGAGCTGGCCTTTGGAGGAATGATGGCCAGCAGGCGGGCTGGCTAAGTGTGGAGAAGAGGCTCAGGCCCTGGGGCTTTCTTCCCCCGTGTTACCAGCCCTAGGGGAGATGGATAAGTGAGTGTGTGCAGAGGGCTCGAATCCTCTGGCATTATTGAGGTTTCAGACTGGTGCCCTGGGGGTGTGCCCCGTGTCCAAGGTCAGCCTGCCCGTGCCTGTCAAGCATTTGCATACTTCATTTTGGTACTAGTATTGTGCCCCTGATTTATTCTGAGGCCACTTTCTGTTAGTTAATTAACTTCTGTGTACATGCTTAATGTTTTGGCAGTAAGTGCGTCTCAGCTGGGAACCCCTGGGTTTTAGCTTTTCTCATTTAGGGCGAATATTAAGAACTTGACTCTGTAAAGAAACAATTGGTAACAGTTCATTATTTTTCAGTTTTTCCAAAGAACCTACCTTTTGTTAAAAAAAAAATAATTAGCAATAAGACTAAAACCTCTTAACAAATGATGATTTCAATAATATGGCCATATTCTGGATTCTTCAAGGTTATCATAAAATGAGATGTGGGCTCAAAAAAGAAAAAATGAGATATGGCCTCACAGATGATTTGTCTCAGGAAAAACCCATCCCACGACAGAAGCCCCAGTGCCTCTCCATGCTCCTGCTTGGGGCGAAGAAAGTGGCTGCAGAGAGCTGCTCCTTTCTGACCAGGAGCCCCACGCTGCGCCGCGAGCCGACTCAGAGGGGACAGGGGCTTTCACAGACAGAGTCCATCTCTGGTGTGCCCATGCTGCAGCAGGCTGATGAATGTCTCCAAGTGGTGTCCTGGACGGTAGCGGGACGGGGAGATGGGCCTGCTGACAATGACTCCCTGCTCAGCACTGGCATCAGGTTGGGGAGGAAGGACGTTTTCTTGGTCTTGTGTTTTGAGGCCATGTCATTTAATAAGTATGTACTAGGTCAGTGAAAAGGGAAGGAACCCAGTTGTGTAGTGCTTACTCAGGGTGATACGTCAGCAGTTCAAAACCACCAGTGGCTTGAGGGAGAAAGATGGGCTTTCTTTTCCCATGTAAAGAGCAGAGTCTCGGTAAGTCATGGGGAGGTCTGCTCTGTCCTAGGGTCGCCGCGCTGGCAGTGAGCTTGGTTTGGGAGAGAGGAGGGAGCAGGTGTGCACCGCAAGATTAAGACGCGGGACTAGCAGCGGCAAGAGGGATGTGCTGCCCCAGGGTGGGTGGCCTCAGCCCTCCCTGACCCTGCACCTTTGGCAGCCCCTCTCATCAATGGCCCCTGTGTCTGGGTCCCTCGACACTGTTTCTAGCATTCTTGCCGTCTCATCCGTTCCAGAGCACGTCATGCTGAGCCTTGCTCAGAATCTCCAGAAGCAGGTCCCAGGCTCGGCTGAATGTGTGGCCTACAGGGTCCACAGCTTGCTGCTGTCCATCCTGCTCTGTTAGTGACCCAGCCTCTGCTGAGCAGGGGACTGTGAACACCACACCCAAAAAGCTGGACACTGGATATCAGGAATAGGAACTCACGCCCAGGTGAAAGCAACGAAGACAAAGGTTTTCTCCTTTGTTTTATAAATAAATTTCTCTTTTCATATAGAAATATAATTTTTCACTTAAAACACTAGCTTCTTTATAGAGGGGGACTACATATCTTGTAAGTACTAAATGTTGCCAGAATTTCAGAGAGAAAATAAAGTCTCACATGAGCTAACGTGTCCTGCTGCTTTTTTTTCACTCGAAAGAGGTGGGCTGACCCTGCCTGGCTAGTCCGCAGGCCCCTTGGGGTTGGGGAGCCTAGGGTCTCCTAGAGTGAGGGACACTGGCCGGGAGCTGCAGTAGCTCCTGCTTTC
This sequence comes from Nesogale talazaci, assembly GCA_004026705.1. Taxonomy (NCBI): domain Eukaryota; kingdom Metazoa; phylum Chordata; class Mammalia; order Afrosoricida; family Tenrecidae; genus Nesogale; species Nesogale talazaci. Next base: position 27,322 of record PVJH01005845.1, read on the forward strand.
CTTGGACCACCTGGGGGAAAGCAGGAGGGTTCAGGAAGGCTCTCATTGGATCAGCTTCTGTCTCTCTCCACTTTCAGGTGGCTGGCAATGGGGCACTCTTAAGAAAGAGGGCAGGCAGCTGTGCCAGCTTGGTATCACGCTTGACCCTGGTTGGTGCCCCTGGGGTGCTGGTGGTTAGGTGGCTTGTGGCCTGTGGTGGCCAGCTCTTAGTACTTACACTAGCTCTTAGTACTTACACTTTTGTAGTGTGTGGCGTGGCCTGCAGACTTTGACTCTGGATTCAGTTAGAGATGATGACTGGATAAGCGATGATGGTGAGACTTCATCCCTTGCTGGCCTCAGAGACTCTGGTAGTTTCTCAATCCCCTGGAGTTCTTGGGCAGCTTAGCACAAGCCTGTTGTGAAGTGCTTGGTCCAGCTGCACCCTTGTACACTCCTCAGACTTGCCTGCAGCAACAGCAGTGGGAACTCGGGAGCATAATCAGCAATTGGGGCCACAACTGCAGCTGGATCTCCTCTGGGTCCCTGTTGCCCAGGGGCTTTATAGTTTCTCCTCAGATCTCCAGCTGGGGTGGGAAGGACGGCCTTGAAAGGAGAGGTGCCTGGCTTTAGGCCAAGTGTAGAAACATGCAGGAAACATCCCCTCAGAATTCAGTCCAGCCAAGTTCAAAACCGAGGCCGACTCTTATGAGCAGTCTCAGAGGATGGCTGACCACTTGCTCTGTGGGCTCGTGAAGCAGTGGGGCTTGTCCCTCCTTGCCCCGTGGCACTGACTGTGTGCCCCACATTCTGATGTCTCCGTTTTATTGCCATTCAGTTGAAAAGATAGATATTTCATTATGTAGGTGTTCTGTGACTCTCCTTAAGTAAAAGATGAGGGCTTCATCCTATAGCATACCTTATAATGTGGCAGGGGGCTCGAAAAGTTTGTGGAAAAAAGGAATTACCGGATAATGGAGCTTTCCCAGGAACCTCTAGAGCCCCTTTCATCACCTGTCTTTGTTTATTTCATCTTGAAAGGTCGACCTGCTTTTCAGAATCAGTCTGAGGGGTCATGGTCATCTCTCTTGCAAGTTGGAACCACCTTCCAAGGTGATTGAACTTGAAGTCAAGAGGCCTAGCCATGCCTGCCTCTTACAGGGCACCCGACCCTGCTTGTGCTTTGTGTGTGCATGGAGGTAGAGAGAGTGTCGACAGGACTTTCTAGGTGCATGCCGTCTGACCTGGACACACACAGGCACACATAGCCGATGGAAGGCCATGTTTAAGTGCTGCTGACATGGCACTAATGGGAGAGTCTTACAGGTGTAACTGAAATATACAGGGAATACTCTGTTGGTTTGTAGCTTATACATGCAGATTACTTCTGTATAAGTTTTAATTATTATGTTACCTTAGCATATTATGCTACCATATCATTATTATGTTTTTACTAATTCTGCTTTGGGGTGGAATTGCATTACTATGTATTGTGTATCTTTTGCAGAACCAGAGAATCCCATCGGACATGGTATTTCTTAGGACTTCAGAAAAAGCAGGTATCTTTTTTTTAGATTTTGATGATTGATGAATTGGAATTTGGGCAGTTTAAATTTCATTTTGGAAAGCAAAAATAAAATGTATGCCTATATAAAACATTCTCTGAGGGGTACTACATTGAGTTCATTAATTTCAGACTCACACTTTGCTTACCTCTGTCAACTTGATGGCAGCAAGTTTATTTGTTTTGAGTTAGGTTGATGGTGTTGGAATTTTGCACCAGTCTGTTAGACCTCTCTACCACTGGTCACGTAGGCACAGCAGGAAGTGTACCCAGGGCCACCAGGAGAAGACCTGTAGTGGGCAGACCTGGGAGAGCACAAGTTAGGGCTGCCTCCCTATGTAAGAACAGTGGTTCCAAGGGCCATCCTCATAGGAAACTCGGTGTTTGGACAGCTGACTTAGTGCCAGACCTGGCTCTCTGCCCCATGTCCAGAGCTTGCTGGGATATGCCATTCCCGTGGGCCAGCCGACCAGTGTGCTTGGCAGACCTGGGTCAGCTTCCATTGTGCGTCATGCTGCGCTAGCTCTGCCCTTGCACGTGGGTCCTCTCTCACCTGGACCCTCCTTCTCCCTCCTGCCTCTGTGGCGGCATGATCCACAGCAGATGACGAGGCCAGGCCACGCCTGCGAGCACAGGCCTCGTTCCTGGGGCTGGCCTTGAGGTATCTGGGTGTGGAGGGAGGCCCAGGCCCTCTTTCTCTCTGGTGTGGAAGGGGCGACTGTGTTCTGGGTGGACTTGTGATTCCTCAGGCCCCCACCACAAGGACATGCATGTGAGAAGCTGAGAAAGGGAAGACACAAGACCAGCCTGCTAAGGGAGCAGGGGACATATGGTGGCTGGAGTAGAGGTGGTGTCCCTGATGGAGGGTGATGTGGGTAGTGTGTGGTTGATGTAGACTGGGTGATGTGGGTGGTATGGTGGGTATGTGTGTGTGTGTGTGTGATGGGTGGATGGGGTGAGAGTGAAGCAATCTAGTCCATTTTACTGAAGAGGTGAGGTGAGTAAGATGGAAATGGCTGAAGTGGTCACCGTCTCTTGGACATCAAGATGTGGCATGCTGAGACAGCTCAACTTGAGTCCACCCAGTGCCCCAGAGTACAACTCCCTGTGGGCACACTGGTGTTAGATGCTGTTTTTTTCTTTTGTCCACCTGCCCAGCTTGCCCAGCCCCACCATTGTTCAGATCTGCTGTTTCCACAAACAGTGAGAGACTTGTTTCATTTAGGTGCTGTTCAGTAACTCCTTATAAGGCCCAGTGCCAGTTACAGAAAAGATCTTCACTTCAGCCATTGCTGTCCTTCGGATACACGATGTGCTCAGAGGGGAGGTGTGCTCAGCTGAGGCTGGCTGGTCATACAGAGAGTGCTCAGAATGGGATAGAATGGAGCTGCTGATGGATCTCGTGACTGATGGTTTGGATTCCAGTCAATCAATGGCTTCATCCGTTTCTTAATTCAGATCAAGTGTCTCTTGAGCAAACATAGTTCTTTTAGGACCTGAGACATGAACAGTGCTGAGCTTTTTCCATCATCTCCTATAAATGCCAGTGTTGCTTGCACTGAGCTCCTGAGTAATGGCCGTGTGGTCCCATTGTTGGGGACACACTGCTGTACCCCAGCTCCCACTCCCTTGTTGGGGCAGGGCCAGGCTCATGGTGCTGTGGGACTTGGCCACGGTGTGGGCCCTGCACTGCTACACACATCTTGCTACCCACATGAAAATTTCATGCAGAACCATTAAGTCATATAAATGATTTAAAAATGAAGTTTAATGGCAAATGATCTGGCATTAGATATGCAAAGTCAATGTCTATTTTTCTTTTGTTGGGCCTATACTGCCTTTCAGGGCTATTGGATGTGTGGGCCACTGTAGGCAGATGGCTCCTATTACAAGGTCACTTATTGGGACATATGACAGCCCTGTGTGCTCTGGCTCACCGAGCCCCATCAATTACTTCTTCACTGCTGGTGCAGGTCCTCCAGTGTGACACATATACTGGTTGATCTCAATTTGATTGTCATTAAACCCATCCTTTCCTGTCAACTCTTGTCAATTATACAAACTAAAATCAAGTATTCATAAGAAGCCTGTAATGGGATATAAGCAGACCAATTTAATAATTCATTTTTGCTGAACCTTAACTGGCCTCAGTTGTAGCAAGTGCTTGTTGAGAATTGATGTGATAGCGTTCTTTCAGGAGAAGTCATGTCTGCTATGCTTCTTACTTTGCCACAGTTCACACCACCTCTCTAAATCACATCACTTCCTGCAAAGTGAGCAGTGGTAACTGGCTTACCTGGTAAGTAATAGGCCATGGACCCTTGATCCAGACCATTGAAACATAAAGCTGCTTCCTGGCAAGAGAAGTCTAGACAAGACACCTGGTGCACTTTGAACCACAGACTGTCAACTAGGCCCACTCAGGAAGGTCGGCACACAGCAGACTCCGTGGGTCAGGAGAGATGAGTGTGGGAGCCCCAAAGGATTTCAGAATCACGATCCAGTCCATTCTAGGCTTTGTAGATGATGAACACACACATGCACTCCCATTTAAGAGGGAAAGTCAGTCTTTTCTAAAAAAAAAAAAAAAAAACTTAACTTCAAGATGACTCACCCTGGAAATTCCCTTGTAACTTTTGATAGTTGAAACTAAGCAACTTGCACAAAGTGTTTCTTTTGTTAATTATTGATAAAGGACACTCCTTGTTCGTATCATCAGATGACGATCTCCTGAGGAGATGGAGGCCCAGTGTGTAAGTCTGGCTGGACTAGAGAAATAAAGAAAGCAATGAAACATTGAGAAAAAATCCCAGTCCAGTGCAGATCAAGTCCACAAGTCTTACATTAGCCCATATGTGTGATACCAATCTATAAAGTTCTCTGCAGACTGATGCAACCCATAGAATGACACCGAATGTAAAAAGTCACAGGCCATTAGGTAGAAAGTCTTTAGGTCTAGTGACACTGGAGCCATCTCGGTGCTGGCAGGGCTCTCTGCATGGCTTCTCTAGCACCCAGGGCTGCATCAGGGTGGGTCCATGGTCTTGTCAGCCGCTATGTCTCCCAGGGTGTGTGTAGAGAGTCTCCCACCTCCAAGGAGGAAGTACCAGATTTCCCAGAATACTCAGGAGAAGGCCATGCCCACACAGAAGCCTCACTGGCTATGATCTGATTGACAGACTAGATTTCCCCCCCCCCCCCCCATTACTTTTAGTCTTCAAATTGACAAGCGATTTTATTTATTTATATATATACACACACATACATACATACATACATACATACATACATACATACATACCACACCCGGCCTCCATGGTTGATTTCTGTGGGTGATTGGAAGCTCCTCTTGTGGCTTGGGCTAAGGGTGCCTCACGAAAGTGGCCGTGCTGCAGGCTCGTGAGGGGACTGGGAATGGTGCTTAGGAAGGGACTCCAGACTTCGCATATGTTGTTGGCCCTGAGGTGCGGTGGTGAAGAGAAGTGGGGTTGGCCAGCCATTTCTCAAAACCATCATTTGGCTTTTCTGCAGAGCAAGGGTCAGGCAAACACTGCCGAGTGCTCCCTGTGCATCTGCTGGCATCAAAGGGAGAGGAGCACCTCCCGTGGAGAGCTGCAGAAAGGGCCACTGCTTGCTAGGGGAGGTGCTCACACACATTGTCTTGCTGAGCAGTTTCCCCACGGGGGGAAGTCCTCAGCTACCCTGCAGGGAGTGCCCAGGGTGCATCACTTAAACACGCTCCTCACCTGCAGGCAGTGCTGCTGGAGAGCCCAAACTTAGAAGAAGCACTTGACAGGGAGTCCCAGTTCGTACATGACAGGGCAGTGTTTCAGCCCAAGGTAGCCCTACTCTTCCAAAAACACAATGCCAGCCTTTCACACGTGCCAGGTTTGATCAACTTTCTTGGCCTTTCCCTCCAAGATACAGGTACCAACCCAGCTCCTACCCTGCCTATGACAAGCTACGCTATCTCCAGACTTTGCCAAGTGTCCGGGGGTCAGAGGTCCTAGCTGAAACCACAAAAGACTGGTGTTTCCCCATTGGCAGCGTGCCTAATAGTAAATCTTTTGTATTTTTTTTAAATAGAGTAAGTTTAGTAAAGGGAGTTGTTTCAGAAAAGAAATCCAAAGGGCCCTTAGCTAGTCTAGAAAAACTAGAGGCAAATCTTATTCCTTCTCCTGTATTTACTTTGAGGGAACTTATTTCAGTATTCCTCATCGGTCTTCTTTCTCAGCAAGAAAAGAAAAAGGATGTGATGATACCTGCCCATCCAGGAAAAGGGATTTGCCTCCAGCTCCCATCCTTCCTCCCTGTCACCAAGAGGGATTGGGACCCAGAAAAAGAAAAGCTGGTTAGAGGGCGAGGAGTGGTCCGGCCCTCTTCCTTTCAGGTCCCAGCCATGGCCTGTGTTGCGGTAGAGGGTATGGCGAGGGTGGAGTTGAGGCTGGATGAGGTTTCCAGATGCAAGTGTCTAGCGTGCTGGGAAACCTGCCTAGAGCGTGGCATGGTAACGGGAAAGGAGATTTCACCATGCAGCTGACAGTAGCGGTCAGGGAAATTAAGTGTTGGTGTGCTCAGACAACCTCCACTGTTCAGAGTTGGCTTGATAGCTTAAGCATGCAGGTTGGGGAACGGAGTTAAGGGTGGTCTCTGAACTTGCTGTACCCTTGAGGGGCCATGAACCTCCCCAGGATGGTCTGTTTTTGTTTTGTACATATATTGTGCTGTCCGTGGTGTGTGCTGCACCCGGTTTGGCACAGAAAAGGACCTTGTTCTCATTGGTGTGGGCACTGTGAGGGACCAGCACAAACTAGGAAGACCCTGGCTGAGATATTCTTTCCAACAGTCACAGTGATCCAGTGGGTGGTGTGGCCTGGCTCCCTGTGCAGGGAGCTGGCTGGATGGCAGCCAGTGGCCACGCAGGCTTCTCTGAACGCCTTCCAGCCTCGATCCTGGGGAGCGTGTGCCCATGTGCTGCGTGCCTGAGTGGCTCCCTCCATGGGGCCGTGTGAGCTGCTCTCTCCTGGCTTTGCCCAGTAAAAGGATGTTGCCGGCTGAGCCCCGGTGGCGTAGTGGTTGTGCGCGGGACTGCGGCCCACTGGGACAGAGGTTCAATTCCAGCAGTGGGGCTGGGCCTCCTACTGCCACCACCGGAGAGCAGTGATGCCTTAAAAAAAAAAAAAAAAAAAAAGGATGTTGCCAAATCATCTTTGGATTTCTTCCTCTTCCTTTAAAAGTTAAAATCACACAGGACGCTTCCGGGTGTGTTATCAATACTGAGAAACAATGATTTAAATATAGCAGCAAACTCTTTTACTTAGTGTTTCTGTGTTGCTTGAGGGATCTCTTTTGAGAGGCACAAGGCAGTCTCCTCTGGAGGAAATGGTCAAGGCTGGGATTTGAGGTATTGATGACATGAACTAGTGGAGAAGGGAGGAAGGAAGCCGCCCCTCTTGTCCTTGTGAGGGCTCTGCCGGGGTGTGCTTGCCCTGTCCAAGAGTTCACCAGTTGTGAACCGCCGTGATCCATGGTGGGCTTCCACATGAAGTGGACAGGTGCACAGGAGCAGGCAGGGACAGGAAGGTATAGGGAGCAACATTTCACATGAGGTCACCAAGTTTGAAAACCCTGGGCTCTGCACGGGAAGGGGTAGAAATACTTCTTTAAATGCACTGCTGGCAAGGGAACTCCGGCCACGTGCAGTATTTTGGGCTAGCACTTTAATATTTTCTTAAGCTATTCTTCAGAAGTTATTAAAGGGAAATCTGTATGCAGGTGCACATATCTATGCATATATGTGAAGGCTTTATGGGTTAAGCACTGGTCTGAGGTTCGACCCATCATCAGCTGCCCACTCTAGTGAAGATTCTCGTCTCTGAAGCCCCCAGGAGCAGTTCTGCTCTGTCCTATGTCGGGCCACCATGCGTGGGAACTGACCCAGCAGCATGGACGAGGCGTGTCCACATTCCTGTGCAAGGAGAATTCTTGTTTGCAAGCGATCCACACCGTTGACCGCTTTGCATAGTCAGTAAAACAGAGACTTCAGGTATTCCTGCTTTCAGCCAAGACCCATCTGCCATTAACAGTGAGAGCTCTCAGCGACCCTTGAATTTCTGGCAATTTTCTGTCTGAGTACTTCAATAGCCATCGTGTATGGACGTTTCTTATACACTGATCTCTACATACAAAGTGACATGTGAACAAGTCCACACGTCTTTAAAAAATAGCACACTGTTTTAAAACCGCATAATTACACACTATTATTCTGAAAATGAACTGTTACACTGTATATGAGGTTTTCAATACTTAGCATACCTCATTTGAGACAGTAGGGGGATCTAGAAGGGTCACTTTGGTCGGTCAGTATAGCAGTCTCTACTGCATTTTCTCTTTTACATTTATACTGCACTGTGTTTATCTTTGATTTTACTTTCAGAGCGTTTTGACTACATTTTACTTATGACTGAAGCAGTGCTTTCAGGAATGAAACTGATTTATTGACATTAATATTCAGTTTACGTTCACATCAAATTGTCACATACCCATAGAGATAGGTATAGCACACAGAGAATTTTGAGATTGGAAGGCTTAGGAGAAAATGAATTTGTATATGTATTTGTCTCCTTAAATGAGTGTGAAGTCAGCATAAATGGTAGGCACATGTAAGCGGTGTCTGTAATTTTCATTGAGGAAATCAGATACATCAGGGTGGATCTCAAGCACCTTGTGCTGGTTGCCCATCAGCAACCTTTCCCTTACATGCGATATTATCGTGTCACCCTTGGAACTGCACGCGAATGGGTCTCTTCTGCCTGGTTGCCACGTCTGTTTCCTATGGTCCAGGCTAGCAGATTATTTGGCCAGCATATAGCCTGAATAAGTATGGTCAATGAATAAACCCTGCCACACGCCTCCCCTGGGTTTTAAACCATGTTTCTCTCTTCTGTTCTATTTGAATCATGGTCTCTTAGATGGTGTGCAGCTTCTTCATAGTACAGTGAAGTGCTCTGGAATTCTCATTCTTCCCAGTATTACCCATAATTGAGTATCTTTCACCTGAATGTAGAGACTGTCCGAAGTGAACACTTGGAACCACATACCTGACGTGGTGTTGGATGACATGAATGAAGCAATCTAAAAGTCATTAAAAAGATGGGAAAGAGAGAACGCAATGGATGCCAGAAGAGACCCTGAAATTTGCAGATAAAAGAGGTGAAGTTCAAGAAGACACATGGCAATAATGAAGTGTGCAGCACCCTGCAGTTAGAAAACCAGAACGTGTAAGAGCACTCACAGCATTCCTCCAGCTGAAAGACCCGACGGCTCTGTTTACAACTCTAGTTACAATATTGAAGAATTTGGTGGATCAATTCTTGAACTGTGTAGCAAGCATCAACAGAAGACAGAAAGAGTACACAGAGTCACTTTACAGAAAGGAGTTGGTGGACTTTCAACTGTTTCAGGAGGTAGCATATGATCAAGAACCAAAGGTGTTCAAAGAAGTACAGGCTGCACTGAGGGCCATAGTGAAAAGCCAGGCTCCAGAGACGGACAGAATGTCAGCTGAGATCTGTTTCAATGAGCAGATGCAATGCTAGAAGCACTCACTTGGAGAGAGCTGTACCTTATACCCCTTCCAAAGAAAGATAAACTCACCAAATGTGAACGTTATCAAACAATATCATCGATTCCACATGCAAGTAACATTTTATTAAGACAAGTCAAAATCAACAAGTCCATCAGAAATATATCTGTAGGGAAGTGCTAGAAAGACCAGTCTGATCAGAAGACAGTCTAGATGGGAGCGTGTATGCTGGTACAGGTAAGAGCTCACAACACACACAATCCAGGCCAGATAAACTCCTCAGGAATAGGAGTAGTAATACCAGGAGGGGAGAGGGGAGAAGGGGGAAAATTGGAGAACCAATCGCAATGATCAATGTATAACTGTACCACTACCACCCTGGGGTGGGGGGGGGCAAACAAAAGAAACATGGGTGAAGGGAGACAGTGACCGGTATAAGATGTGAAAATAATAATAATTTATAGTTTATCAAGGGTTCATGAGGGTGGGAGGCCTCAAATAGAGAGTAAATGTGTAGAAAATGATGATGGAAACATACGTGCAGATATGCTTGATACAATTGATGTTTATATTGTAAGAACTGTAAGTGCCTTCAATAAAGTGATCTTTAAAAAATTACAGAATGAGGAATAACTTTGTAGATATCAGATGGTCTTGACTGAAAGCAGAGAATATCAGAAAGATGTTTATTCCTATTTTGTAGACTACACAAAGACATTTGATGGTGTGGATTGTAGCAAATTATGTATAAGGTCGCACAAACTGAGCATGCTAAATTAAATTGTTCTCAGATGGAACTTGTACCTGGACTTGAAATTAACCAAGGGGATGCCTTGTGGTTTAAAACTGGGGCAGGTGTGTGTCATGTTGTATCCTTTCTTCATGTTTTGTCTGCTGAGCAGATAGTCCAAGAAGCTAGGCTACATGAGGAAGAACATGACCTCAGTATTGGAAGAGGATTCATTAACAACCTCTGATGTTCACACGACACAGTCTTGCTTGATGAAAATAAAGGGGACTTGAAATATTTATAAATGACTAGCAAAGATTACAACTTTCAGCACAGCTTGTACTGTAGCATAAAACAAATTCTCACGACTGGACCTCAACGCAGTATTAGAACTGGAGAAAAGATGGGGGCTGCCAGTTTGCATTTTACTTGGACCACAGGTCAGTGCCAATTGGAGGAGCAGTGAAGAAATCAAATGATGTACCTCAAAATACCTCTTTGAAGATGTTAATAAAAGCACCAATGTTACTTTTGAGAACTGTGGTGTACCTGACCCATGCCATGATATTTCCACTTGCCTCTTAGGCATTCGAAAGCTGGAAACTGAATAAGGAAGAACAAGGAAGAATTGATGCTTTGGGGTTTAGATATTGTCGGAGAGTAATAGTGGCTGTGACACAGACTGCCAGAACAGACTCGTCTTTCCTGAAAGAAGTCAGCCAAAATTCTTTTGAGAAACGAGAATGATGAGACTTTGACATACCTTGAATATTTTGTCAATAGGGACCAGTCCCTGGAGAAAGATGTCATGATGATGAGAGGTACGTGGACCCTGGCAGCAGAGGCGAGCATTTCAAGGAGGTGCCATTTGTTCTGCTGCACTTGGGCTCACTGTGAGCTGAAAGGACTCCAGATGCCCGTGGGACAGCACCACTGACTCACCGTCACCAAGGAGAGCACGCACTCGTCTGCTGCTTGGCAGCGCATCTCTTAATGTCTTCTTTGGAAAAGTGGCTGTCCAAGTCCTTTGCTCATTTTTAAACTGAAGTTTATTTAATGTTTTCTTGTTGCCTTTTTAGAGTTCTTTATATTTTCTTGATTTAAAATCTGTGTTAAATATATGGTTCACATATTCTGTAGTTTGCCTTTTCACTTCCTTGATAATACCTCTTGATATGATGACCTTCAGATCATTTCTGGTTTTTTTAGTGATTTGTGGGATGAAGACAGGACTTTACCACAATTATTATACTCCAAAATATTAAGCAAACTGTTGACCAGCATTTGGTGTGGAAGTAAAGTTAGCTGTTCTCCCAGTTATCTGAGGCCTTTGTGTTGTCTCACAACAGAGCTGACTCCCCTGCTGTTAGGATGATGATGGTTCACTTCCTTTGAAGCCTGTGGGTGGATTCACCTGCTGATGTTAATGATCTCTAGCCTAACCTGTGTTAACCACATTCAGGAGTCTGGGGTCTGGTCTTGTCACATGGGACCCTGGCAGCTCCCTTTCCTATGCCATGTGCATATGGCATAACCCCTTCCTGTGAAGTGTGTCCTTGCCTGTAATTGGGGGCCTGGCATGGCTCCAGAGGGTATATAAGGATGGGACATAGGATACAGGCTCTCTCTCTCCTACCTCTCTCCTGCCCCTCAGCACCACACCGGACCCTCTCCCTCATCATGTAATCCCTTCCCCCACTCTCTCTCCACACAGACCACCGCTCAGGGCGGAGGTGAGCATGTTACCCTGATGTGATGAAATGTCTGACTCTTATGATTTCTCTCTCTCTCATGATCTCTATATCCTTATAATAAATAATAATAATCGCCGTACAACTGCCTGTTGAACCCATAATGTATATATCAGAAGCTGGCCACTTCTGATAGTGATTGTGTGACCTTTTGGTATCAATATAATCCCCTTGCCAAATCTAAGAGTTACATAGCCTTAGCTCCTGTATTTAGGGTGTTAAACCATTTGAGTCCATTTTTTTTTTAGCATGGCCTGAGGTTGGGATCTAGTTTCATTGTTTTGAATGCAGACATCTATCACCTTGTGGAAGCTGTACCATTCATTACCTTCTATTGAAGAGGCCAAGCATGACTATTGAACTGGACTTACCATTGTTGTTGAAAATCAGTTGGCCTCAAAGGTTTGGGCTTATAAGAACTCTCAGTTTTATTTCATTGTTTCTTAGGTCTAGCCTTGGGCCAGTTCTGCACTGTTTTAATTATAATAATTTTATACTGTTGGAACCAACAAAGCAAGAACCTATCTGAGGTGGAAATCTGCCAGAGAAGGCAGGCAAAGTCACATCTTTCCCACTCACAGGAGCAGTGGGAAATTGGTGAGATGGGAGCCGGTAGAAACTGGAACTGGTGAGCCGTGGATGAGCAGACTTCCCTGAGTGGCAGTCTCTCTAGCTTCCTTCCCCACGGTGTGGTTTGCTGTTGGGAACTTTGTGCCCAGTGACTTTGTTGTTCTTTTTCAAAGTCGTTTTGACAGTTTGGGGCCCCTTGTATTTCCACATTGAGTATCAGAATCACATTTTCCAAATGACTGTTGGAAGTTTGATAGACATTGTGGTGAAATTTGAAAATTAGTTTGTGTCGTATTGACATCTTTATCATTACTAAGTCTTCCAGTCCTGAACATGAGGTACTGTTTCATTTACTTACTTAACAGAAATTCTCTCAGCATTTGAGTGTGTAAGTCTTTGTCTCCTTGATTGAGTTTATTCATAGATACTGTCTTGCTCTAGATGCTATTATATATTATGTCCCAATTTCCTCTCTGATTGTTTATTGCTGGTGGGAAGAGATACAGCTGACTTTTATAAGTGATGTCTGAGTGTTGTTGCTGAATTGATGTATTGCCCTTGTTTTCTTGTGGATTCTTTGAGTTGTTTACTTATAGCAGTGGTTCTTAAAGTGTGGGTCACGACCTCTTTGGGGGTTGAACATCTCTTTCACAGGGGCCACCTGATTCATAACAGTAGCAAAATTACAGTTGTGAAGTAGCAACGAAAATAATTTTATGTTGGGGGTGGGGGGGGCGTTGTCACCACAACATGAGGAACTGTATTAAAGGGTTGGGGCTTTAAGAAGGTTGAGAACCTCTGAGTTAAAGAATCATGTAGCTTGTGAATAGAACTACCTCTCTCTCTCTCTCTCTCTCTCTCTCTCTCTCTTTGACTGGAACTTTTGGGGTGGGGGGTAGGGAGGGGGTGGTGGGTGCTGCCTGGTCTTGTTCCTTATCTCAGGAGAAACTCTTCTTCTTCCCAGGAGTGTGATGGGAGCAGTGTGGCATAAGAGTGGCCCTTCTCTGAGCAGTGCAACTTATGTTGGTAATTCCAATAGTTAGGACATTTTGCAAGGGTAAAATGTAAACAGGACTGTTTACCTGCACCCATAGACCTGCTCTGGTGCTCGGAGCAGGGAGGGCAGTGGGATCAGGACCTTCTGGGTCTTGTTTTTTTCACCAGGTTATTGGCCTGGTCATAATTTGCAAAACGGTATATATGTGTGTGGTTTTCTGCAATATTTATTTTAGCAATGAACCTTTAAAAAAGTTCTTAAGGTACTTGAATTATCTATGAGTTTAAACTGTTTGTTTTAGTTGTTAAATGCTTCATATAGGGATTGATTTCTTAAAGCTTTATGATTGGATTTTTATTATGTAAAGCATGTCAGTTTTTTTCAAGGTAATTTGAAATACATCTTCAGCAATATGTATTTTCCATCCCTTGCCCTTCCTCCCTCTGTGGGTTTTGTATGCTCACTCACACACACTAGCACTGCATACCTGTGTACTCTCACACATCCACACAGTCGGGCACACTGGTCCTCACACATTTACTTCACTCATATACACACGATCTCACTCACATGTAGTCATATTTGTATACAGGTAATTTGCACACTCATTCACACAGTGCCCTCAAACACATTCACACTCACAGTTGCACGTAGACACTTCACACCCATACACATGCTCTCACAACACACTCAATTCACCACACAGCCTTCTCACACCTCCAGCTCCCTCCACTCTTGTCTGCACCGGTAGGTGTTGTGCACCTTGCTTTCTCACTTGGGAGAGTCCAACTTGGGTCATTGAAGGCTTGAGGGGCACCTTTCCTTGCCTCCACACACTGTCCGGCTCCCTTCTTTGCTCTGCAAGCTGCATCTCACCCCCGTCTCAGATGCTTCCCCCCTGCAAGGACCCCTGCGGAGGCAGAGGCAGAGTTGCCTCGTGGGCAGCTCTCTCTGGGGGAGGCTGCCCTGTGGGATGGTGAGAATGCTTCCCAGGGGCTTGGTGGGTTAGCTGCCCTTTTGTATGAAACCCGCTTCATTATGGTAAGTCTGATATTTCACTGGGAAGGCATGTCAGGTTACCCTCTGAATAGTTTCATGTGGACTACCATTATTTTGTCATTATAAAAATGTGGATGAAAGTTAGAAATGATCAATGTAGTCTTTCTAGAGTGCTCGTTTACATGGAACGTTAGTGAAACAAACCAGGGTGGAAATGCACGTCTGTTCAAGGTCGTTGCCACTGCCTGTCTACCAACACATGCACTCCGGGAGCTGCCTCTCAGAGAGTGCTTGCTGACAGTGGCTCGGAGCTCATGTGTGTGGCCCTGTGGTATTTTTACAAATGTGAGGCCAGGGCCAGGCTGGTTGGCTTCAGTTTCTAGCAGCAGGGGCTCCTTCCATGACGTGGGCACCCATCTTGGACATTCTCGCAACGTGTCAGACTTGTCGATCACACTTAGTAGACTACAACCGAGTATAGACATGGCCTTCCTGTGTACTGGGAACTGACCTTGGTGTGTGGCTGCGTTGGGTTGACACTTCGTTGGGGCCTGTGCCCTGTGTTCAACCTCCTCCAACTTGGGACCAGTCTTGTGTCAGTTTTCATAAAGAACTTTGTGACTTCAGGTGGTTTAGATATGAACCCACAAAACATCCAAGGTTGGCCTGTCTGTCATGCCGCCGCCACAGTATGTCAGTGTCAAAGTACCTGTGGCTCAGAAGTGACCTATAGCCATTGAAGAGAGCTGATTGTTTTCTCCTTCTTTCCCAAGGGTCCTGCTTCATTCGAACAGATCAGCTGGATGGAGAGACAGACTGGAAACTGAAAGTGGCGGTGAGCTGCACACAGAGGCTGCCTGCTCTCGGGGTAAGTACTCACGTCCTCTCTTCTCACAGAGGGAGGGAGAGAGAGGCAGTGTGTGCGTGTGCGTGTACACGCGCGCGCGTGGGCTACCATGTCCTTAGACTCAGAGAAGCTCTTAGATATGCCAGTGGAATTTTCACATTGTCTTCTGGAACCATCACTTTTGTAGGTTTGAAAGTCCACACTAACTTGGCATGAACTTTTCTTCAGTTGTTTGTTTTTGGGGTTTTAGCAATTTGGCTTAGGAAGTTTGGTGGGTGTTAGGTGAGTCTATTCTTGCTCCCTGATTTGCCCAATAGGGTGGATGAGACCCTGGTAAGTGAGGCCACATTCCTCTGAGCCTGGGGTCCAGCTTGTCTGCTGCAGCTCTCCCTGTGTTTGTGGGGGAGAGGAGGGGGAGTCATTGCAGATAACCACCAGGGACTCATCTCTTCCTGTGTCGCCCTCGAGGAAATGGAGAGCGGCCTAGGGTGAAGAGGATGGGCATTTCTGTGACTAACTCTCAGAGCAAAGGAGGACAGAGACACATGCTGGACCTCTTCCTTCTCCTTGAATGCCCATTTACCCCCAGGAGCAAGTGAAGGGTGAGACTGGAGGGAAAACCCATAGTAGTGGTCACTAGCTGGGCTGAGGACCACAAAGTCTTTGGTTCCAAAGCACCAGCTGCTCCTCAGGAGAGAGATGCAACTCTCAAGTCAAGGGAAGAGGAGTTCCAGCCTTGGAAACTCACAGGAGCTCGGAGTGTACCTGCCCCACACGAGCGCTCTCAGGCAGTCTCTCCCATCTTGCTGGCAACCGCCCAGCCCGGAGCAGTGGGCATCGGTCTGTGTCCTGATGTCTTGTAAAGAGTCTGTCCATTCTGTGTAGGTTATCTGAGGGCATAGGGTTCATAGAGGCCATCGTTCTTTCATCGTAGCAGTCGAATCTGCTGTTTGTCTTCACAATAGGCTCTTTACCTCCATCCCCATCATCTCACTCCCTGATTTCTATTCTACTGCCCGCCCTTTGTCTTGGTCATCCAGGAGTAGTTGTCGGTTTTTTTTGTTTTTTTTGTTTTTTTCTTTGTGAACAACTTCTTCTTCTTCTTCTTCTTCTTCTTCTTCTTCTTCTTCTTCTTCTTCCTTTCTTCTTCCTTTCTTCTTTCTTCTTCTTCTTCTTCTTCTTCTTCTTCTTCTTCTTCTTCTTCTTTCTTCTTTCTTCTTTCTTCTTTCTTCTTTCTTCTTTGTTCTTTCTTCTTTTTTTGGCATCACTGCTCTCCGGTGGTGGGAGTAGGAGGCCCAGCCCCACTGCTGGAGTTGAACCTCCATCCCAGTGGGCCGCAGTCCCGCGCACAACCACTACGCCACCGGGGCTCAGCCCTTTGTGAGCTTCTTAAGGTGGAAGTTCGACCCTTGATTTTCGGCCTTCTATTGTAAAGGAGTCTGGTGGCCCTGTAAGGTAAGCCTTAGACTGCGAAGAAGGCCGCTGTTTAAGCCCGCCAGTCTCTCCATGGGGAAGAAGAGGCTGTCACTTCTGCAAACCCTTTCGGGGTCACTGTGAGTCAACACTGGCACACCACAGCCAGAGAGCTGCTGTCAGGAGCACCCAGAGCTGCATTTACCTATGTCGCCCAACACGCTTCCTGATCATCACCTTACTTCCTGAGGTCGAGGGCGTGTGTGGCTTCTTCCTTGTCCCGCTGTGCTTTAGAAGGACGAGTCCCTTTCCTTAGGGGCACAGGACATCCCAGTGCTGCTTCAGTTCTTCCACGGCAGCTGGCCCCAGCACTAGAGTTCCTGTGGGCATGTACCAGGGGATCCTGTGTCCCTGCAGGTCCCTTGCAAGCCTTCTCTGGAAGCAGATAGCCGGGACCCCAGGGAAGGGGTGGTGGTGGTGAGGCCGTGTTCGATTTAAGGTTAGTTTTCATTTTTGTGAGGCTATAAAGTTCTCTTACCTAAGAAGAGATATTTCTTATGTTTTTAGCCTAATAGCTTCTGGGCATGTTCTCTGCCCATTTTTCTATTGTGCTTTAAAGAGATCTCTATAGTTTGCTAAAGAGCCCTACTCTAAGGACTGAGCGTGGCCTGTGGGCACCACTGTGGGGCAGCAAAGGGAACTGGGAGTTGGGGTGCACTTGTGGGTGATGGGAGCGTTACTGGCTGAATGCCAGTGAGTTTCCTAGTATGCGCAAATAGCACACAACTGTATACTTTATAATTCTCTCAGGAAAGTGTGACACACCTGCCGGGCTCCTGTCCGTACCTGGGATCATGATTCTTGATGCAGGGTCGCAGGAAGTGGTGTTGGCCGCAATAGGGGTTTAGAATCAGTAACCTAGCCAAAACCCCTGCCGCCTGAGTCCATTCTGATGCAAGTCCCGCTGGAGGAGAATAAGCTGCCCCGGGTCTCTGGAGGTGACTGCCTGCTCTCTCCCTGAGACTGCCCTGTGTAGACCTCTGATAGGACTGCACTCTCCAAGGGCAGTCTCCAGCCCAAACCCAAACTGACGGCCCCCCCCAAGCCTGTCCCTGGTGGGACAGAGTCAAGCTGCCCCAGAAGGTTGCCACGACGGACACCTGCCTGCTTCCACTCGCACCCACCCTTGCAGACTGCTGCTGCAATGAGCTGTTTGGCGCCTCACCCACTGCACCGCCAGGCTTTTCCAGAAACCCTTGTGATATCAGCCGCCCCAGGAGACGGGGCATGTCAGGGTCCTTGTCAGGTCTGGGGTGGGCCCCGGTTTCATTTTGGGTACCACCACCCTACCCCGAAACAAAAAACCACACACTATCCTGATTGATTCCAGCCCCTGGGCAAGGCAGTTTGGGTGTCCATTTTCGCTTTGCCGCCTTCCACTGCCCCGTAGTGTGCCCGGTGTCTCTGGCATGAGAAGGATTCAGAGTATGGTGGTGCCGCTGAGCATACCTCTGCCCTGTGTCCCTATGATGCGCAGGTAGTAACCCTGTGCAGCTATGGACCCCAGGTGGAGAGGACATGGTGTATTCCACCAGAAGGATGGCCCCTGAACTGTCCTTCTGAGCATCTCAAGGGTTGTGTTGTGAGAGTCGTCCTTCCTGCATCCCAAGGGGCTGGCGCTCCCAGCACCACAGACAGGAGATGGGCTTCCTTCCCGCTTTGTGATCAAGCAGATTTATTAGCACCAATGAGGTCACCACAATTTTCAATAAATCATGACTGGCTGATTTATTTCAAAAGATCCATAGAGCAGTAAACAGTACCATTTACATTTAATTAGTTTTATTGAACAAAAGGCAATTTTATTTGTAATGAACCACATGTTATGATTAAGGATGTATTTTAATGACCTTTAAGTAATGCAAACAAATGTTGCCCTTGACCCAATCGCAGAGGCTCTCTTACATTATTGAAGACTTGAGAATGATTTTTAAATTATTGTGAAGAGCTCTGAACGACCTTCTCATCAGTCATTGGCTGTCTCCCACGCGCAGTGGGACACATCGCCCTGTGTGTCCATACGTGGGGGTGGCCTGAGGCTTGTGCCGGCCCCTCCTGCCCTGTGGCTTCCACGGGTCTGCTTGCTCTAGGACCTTATTCCCAGGTCACCTGGCTGCTTCTCCAGCACGTTCGTTAGTAGTGTTCTCAGACGTCTGGACGGACTGTGGGGAGCCTTCCTTCTTGCGCAAATTAGCTCATCTTCACCCCTTGGAAACCGATCTTATTCCCTGAATGCTGCCGGAGCATGGGTCTGCTGTGGACACTTGGCTGGCCCAGCCTCCCTCCTGCGTGGTGTGTCTGCCCTCACACCATGTCCGTACAGGGGCTCTGTGTGCTGTGCGCCTGACTGTCTTGCCGTTGCTCCTTGTAGCTCCATGTCTCTGCGAGCAGTGTAGAGCCCTGGGACTAACCTTGGAGTAAGGTTGGACCCGTGATAGGGAAGCATCTCCTAGGCAGTCTGGCTGCCCAGCCAGCATCTGTGTGTCTCATGGTGTTGGACCACTGCACTTGGTGGGGTGTCCCCAGGAGCAGAGCCCTGGGACAGCTCACACCACGCTAGGTGTCAAGACAGCTCTGGTCCCATCATGGCACCTCATCTCTCCCACTCTAGGGGTCTGGTGGGTCTAGTGACTAAGTCAAAGTTTGCTGCCAGCACTGGACACACAAGCCAGGCTAAGGAGCCATATGCCTGTGTCAGCAGGGCTCCGCTTCTGCAACCTAGAGTGAGCTGAGATCTGCCTCTCACTCTCGCTTGAATTGCTTTTGCCCTATTGATTTTGTTTTCACTTGTACTGCTGTGACACACACCTGTACTCTTACGAGGAGCGTTTCCTCTGCACGCCATCGTGCTTTCTGAAGCCACCTGCAGATGGCACCGTGTTAGCAAGTCCCTGTGAGATGACCATGGCACCCTCCTCCTCGGAGCAGAGGACCAGACAGTGACCCCGTTCTTCTCAGGGCACAGGGAACCAGGTTGGGGACCTGTTCTTGGAGACCCTGTTCTTCTCAAAACGAGGAGAAAGACTGTCTGTGGGAGTCAAGGGAGATTGCTGTGTGTGGTAATTACTTAATCTGTTGCTAACTTGAGACTCTCGAGGGTGAAGGGGTAGAGTTAGCCTGTTAATCAGGTTGCAACTTGACCCCATTTGGAGGCCTTAAGGAAATAAATAGCTTGCTGGAAACGTGACATAGGCACTCCCTGGAAGACATTGCTTTTGACAAGACACATGGAACTGTCTTGTCTAGACAGTTGGCTAGAGCCCTGGAGCTGATGGACCCACGAGGAGACCCACGTCAGTGCTGAAATGCCTCCACCACCACTGGATCCAGAAGACTTTCCACCCACTGGCCTGTGATCTTCCTGCACTTGGCGTGTCATTGCATGTGTTGTAAGAGTCTAAAGAGGAATTTATAGATTGATATTGGACATATAGGCTAATTTCAGACGTACAGACTTGATTTGGACTGAGCTGGAGTGTTTTCTTAATGTGCAATTGCTCTTTGATATAAAGTTCTTTCTTAAGCACATGAATGTTTATGAATTTGTTTCTCTAGTCAACCCAGACTAACAAACTCTGCATCTGGGACTTTAAAATATTTTCCTTTGTTGCATGTCACTCTAATTTGTATGTCGATGCATGAAAGGTAATAATGTCAGTGATCACATTTGGCAAACAATACCTGCAGAACATCGGGGTCTAGTGACAAAGTCAAAGTAATTCCGGGGTTCTGTGTTTCAGGACCTGTTTTCCATCCGTGCGTATGTTCATGCCCAGAAGCCACAGCTGGACATTCATGCTTTTGAAGGGACATTCACTAGGGTAAGTAGCACATTTTGTTCAGTGAAGTGTGTTTACGTGTATGTACAGTACATGTAGCAAGCCTGTGCTTTGAGTGTTAGCTAAGTAAACAATAAAACGCAAAACTTTTAAACTAGAAAACTTTGAGAACATTTCACGATCTTGAATTTTCTTGTTTTAAATATGTCTAGGAAGCATTCAGTACAGCTTTCCTAGTTCCAGCATATTTTTCCATTGCTAAGCACCCTCCTAAAATATAATGAGTTAGTAAGGAGCACACATGATAGATGGTCATAGAATGGAGGCGACCCTTGCACATAGAGCCAAAGGAATGAACCAGTCACAGAAGGCAGAGTCAGAAAGATGAGCAGTGAAGATCCAACACTCGTAAGATTGGCGGCCCTAAAGTAAAAGTGTGAAAGTTTTCACCACTGAGCTAGCTTGAATGGATATTAAAACACAAATCTAATACTTATCTGGCAGGGGAGGTAACCATGATAACGAAGGTGGTTTTACCAGGGTGAGGCTTATCCATTGCACTCCGGATGTGCTGACCCCTGCAATTTCCCCAAATGTGGGAAACGCGACTGCATAGTTTGTGGTCATGGGGGACTGCGTTCGCGCTCTTCCCCTAATTTAAAAAAAAGAGAAAAAAAACCCCCACAAATGTAGGACTGTGGCCCACAGGGTTGACAGGTCAAATCCAGCAGCAGCTCTCCAGGAGCAAGGCTGAGCTTCCTACTCCCACCAGGGCAGTGACGTCCCCCCAAAAATTAAAAAAAAAATAAAACGCAAACCTATCTGAACCTATATGCTGAAAGGGCCACAATGTACCTGAGGAAAGGCCAAGAGGTGTGGCTGTGGTGAGTGTATAGAGAAAATGACCCTGTGGGGCTCAGCGCTGACCATTTAGTGGAGTCTCTATATAGTGAGGTCTTGGGACCTTTGTTAGGAAGAGGAAACAAGTAAGATAATAAGTTTATTATGAGCAAATGAAATTCAGTTTCATCCCGGAATGTTAGCTGCACATTTTTCAAGATGGTCTTTTTCATTTTCATCTTCATGAGAAGAGGGCCCTTTTCAGCGCTAGCAGCTTACCCAGGGACATAGGGTTAGTGGTACTCACCCAGAGACCTCATGCCCCCCAGACATTAGGCACATTTTGAATGACAGCTGCTGCTTACCTCAGAACTTTGCAGGGCGACCTAATGACCTGCTCCCGAGCATTTTCTGCCGAGCCAATGACTCACCCTTGTTATTACTCTATTAATTTCACTTCCTATTCCAGACATAGTTTCTCTCTCTGCATTTTGAAATTTGAGGCTACAGCCAGTGTTGAAATATTAGCAGTATTTGAGATCTTTCAGCATCATATCCCCTTTATCTTTTCCCTGATGTACTTTCTGCTGTAATTTCTTTTGCAGACAAACCGTAGCACACTCATTGTTCATGTCTCTTCCAATCACAATACTCTCCTTTCAAGAGCAGATTTCTATTGTTTGTTAAATCAGGCGCATTGCTGAGAAAACAGCCTGAAATGCTAACATTTTACATTCTTCCCTAAAAGCAAATGCTCTGTCTTTACACACTAACATTAAGCAGAAGGATACCTACCATGAGCATTTCTTAGAGGTCATTTCTTTTCCTCTTTCCCAGCCCTTGTGTTTTGTGCTAAGAGAACCATCTTTTCCAGTAATTTTCCTGATATTAGAAAATTGTTTAATGCTTCAAGTCCGTCATTGTGGTGCGGAACCTACATTGACGTCTGTTATTCACAGTCTAATGGTGTTGGAGGCAGACACAAACGATCCCATGATTAAGTATTTGTAGAAAGGTGGTGAGAGAAACAATTTAGATTTCTAAAACCTAATTGTAGAACCCTTTATTTGTCGCTCAGACCCTGCTCACGTGTTTTGTCTTCCCACCCCTCATGCACTGTGATGTTTGTCGTTGGGTGGTGGTGGGGTGGGTGTTACTGGAGGCTACACACGGCTCCTGCTCAAGCTTGCACGTGACAGCGACCTGCTGGAGCATTCCCAAGCAGTGGAACGCTATTCATTTGTTCACGTGTGCCTGGGGAACCGTGGGTGGGCTGCCGAGGTGGCAAGTTCTCAAAGCTCCCCCAGTTCTGGGGCATCCAGGTCAACGCCTGATGTCCCATCCATCAGCACAGCTGCGATACCCATGGGACCTCAGACACCCACCCATCTGCCACAGCCCCCCTGGTGCCTGCCTGTGCTGCAGGCACTACTCACCCGAGCCGACTGGCATGAAATGGTTGGGAATCACTTCACAGGGTGATCTCATCACCCCACAGCTGACATGTGCACGTGCACAAACCGGGTGAGGACACCTAGCCTAAGACCCGACCTCACCAGGAGCGGGTCCTCTCACCCAGCTGCAGAGGCCGTGCCCGCTGCCCCCAGGTGTACGGGGGAACCAGGAGGTTGTGCAACTCCATATGCACTTAGAGCCACCACCAAAACTGTGGTTCTTCATCCTGATGGAGCAGAAGCACTTAGTATATTGAGCCTTTTCCTCATATTCTGATCTTTCCTTGAAACATGACTTGATGTAACTATAAGATTGCCTGTAGACAGGTTTTGTTGAGCTGGAACTTCTCCCTGGAACATCACGTGTAGCACAGTTAACACAGTGACATGTAGGTGAAATGAGCATCTCCTGAGTAGCTGCAGTTCAGTGTGTGTGTGCATGTACATGTGTGCGCTGGTGTTTGTTGGCATGTGGCTGTCCACTGGCAACTGCTGCCCCTGATGTTGCTGCCTGAAGGAGGCTTTGGGCTCCCTCTGCCTCTGCCCAGCAGATTTCAGACAGCCAGTCCCTTGCCTGTACACACACCCTAAGCAGGGGAAGACAGGTGCATTGAGGGGCTGCCCTGGTGGCTCCTGCCCAACCGACCAACCAAGCAGACAGCACTACCTGCCATCTACCCTAGAGGGTCCTGTGGAAAGTGGCCAACATGCTCACACTTGAGATTCAGAAGAGAGAGGAAGGCTACTTACTCTCTGCCTGGGCGTGGGAGTGGTTTGCAGTTGCCCTAACACAGTGTTTTCTTCTCTCTCTGCTGGCACGATGGGTTAGGCGCAGAGCTGCCAACCAGGTGGCAGTTTGAACCCACCAGCCACAGTGTGAGAGAAGGCCGTGGCAGCCTGCACTTGTAGAGAGGGCTGGCCCCAGTGGCCTCTCCGGGCACTGTGTCATGCCAGGCTGGACATCGGGAGACGTGCCAACTGTGCCTTGTTTTTCTCTCCCTCCAACAGGAAGACAGTGAGCCACCCATCCACGAGAGCCTCGGCATCGACAACACACTGTGGGCCAGCACAGTGGTCGCCTCAGGTAGGCGATCACCTTGGCTTCGCTGAGAGCGAGCGTACACACAGGTCACTGGGTTGTGCTATGTCACTTTGCCCGCGGGCTGCCCTCTGCCACATGTCTAGTGCTTACTGTGTGACAGGCTCCATTCTACTGGCTTGGTGGGGACAGAAAAGGAAGACAGCCAGTCCCAGCCCTTCTCCCTTGAGACTGGGGCGGGGAGAGCAGTTTAGGGAACCTGAGGCAACAGTCTTGCAGGGAGAAGTACTGGGAAGGGCCTGGGGGTTGTTGCTGGGGGTGAAGTAGGGTGACAGGCCTGTGAGGGGAAGGCACACAGATCTCCAGGCAGAATTGCTTAGGGCCAGGGTCAGGTCGTGACCCCCAGGTTGGGGTACACTTGGCCTGTTCAGGAGCAAGGGTGGGGGGTGTCAGTGTGGAGAGTTGGCTGAGGTTGTGAGTTTCTCTCAAGTGACGCTGGGAGCGATCTAAAACCCCAGGGCTGAAAGAGGCAGTCCACTCTGCCACGCTCCGGGCAATAGGTGCAGCAGTCAGCCCTGCAGAAGCTCATGGCCATGGGGCTGGTGGCCTGGCACACCTGGAAGCTGGATGGTCACCGGGACCACAGCACTGCCAAGCCTGTCTCCAGCCTCGTCCCTCCTCCTCCCTTATGTCCACCAACTCATGAGAATATGTAGTGAAACAGTGTCCCTTCACCTGGGGCGTGAGTGCCATAGCCACCTGTCTCTCACACCCTCCATCCCTCCATGTGGCACTCTGGTCAGCGCTTACTGGTGGGGTCAGGAAAGACACCAGGAAGGCAATCTCCTGATGCCATGTGCTGTGAGAGCAGTCGATGGTCCCCACTCCTGTCAGGCCTGGAGCTCAGGACGGCCAGATCAACCTGCAGACCTGAGCAGTAGGGTTGAGTAAGCTCGGAACTGTGGTCAGGTCTCCTGGCCCAGACAGGCGACTTGCTCCTCTGACCTGAAGCTGCAGGGCAGCCAGTCCATGGACAAGGCCCCTTGCATGAGAACAGCCCCTGGCCTGGGAGCATAGACCATCAGCTTCGCACCCGGATGGTAGTCGTCGCAGTCGGCCAGGCCATTCACAGTCTCGTGGCCTGTGTGGAGTGGGGTCCTGGGACTCTGGGTGTTGGTGCTCTCTTCCCCTCCCATATATGTAAATACATCTTTGTTTGGAATAAGTTTTGAAGGGTGTAGTTCATTTTTATGATGTAGCTTAATGGCGTATTGATAATTTTGTCATCAGTGGTCTAGGGTTGATGTTTTGTGTATAGATACCATTTTCCATGAGTCATTTTTAGCTAAATTTGAATTTGTGAACTTTGGTTGATAATTTGTAAATTAAGCATAGCATTTAATGCACCAGTGGTTAAAGAAAGCAGTAGTTACTCAGATGGACCTTGTCTGTGCTATGTAGTCATTAAATGGAACTCCTCGTATCAAGGAAAATATCTTCGGCTCCTAAATTTGCTCTTCTTCTTAACCTTAAGTGAAGGAAGATTTGCTTTAAATACAATTAGAGAATTGATTAGAAGTTGATAAGATTTCACATGACGTTTTCTATGTAGCATGAAACCAGGAAGTCCCATAACAGCCACCAGATGAGCTATCACCCCATCAGAGAGCTGGAGTGGTAGGATCGCAGTGCACCAGGTCTCAGGGAGTCATTGAGTTGACTCTTCAGCTCGACACCAATCTCCAGGAGTCCCACGCATTGAATCCGGGAAGAAGGTACCCCCCCCCCGCCCCGCAAGCCATTGACTTAGTGAGGGGGCCCCTCCAGCTATTGCCTCAGGACAGGGTCAGGGAGTTGTAGTCCCTCACTCACACTGACTCTGGAGAAGAGGAGACTCCCAGTCAATGACTCAGAGGACGAGAGCCCTGGGCATTGGCTCAAGGGAGCTCTCCCAGCCTTTACCCAGGAGAGGGCTAGAACCTAGCACTTACTCATTCTAAACAGGCGTGTGAGTAATTGTGTTCACTTGAAGGAAACATTATTCAATTTGAAATGTGTAATACAAACTGGCCAGATACTACTGACCTGACCATCAATCAAATATTCAACATGCCAAACTCCTTACCTTGCTGCCAGGACATCATACTGGGAAAGCAGAGGGGCAGCAGAAAAGAGAAAGGCCCGCGATGGGATGGCGTGACGGGGACCTCCAGCATAGCAGCAACAGTGAGGGCGGCTCGGGACCTTCTGCTGTGCATGACTCCGGGCCACCGAACCACACCAACCCTCGAGACCCCTTAAGATGATGATGACGGATAATATCCCACCCCTGCTCTTGGGGGCTTTGGAAAGGCTATCTACCCACAGCAAAGCCACTGCCTCCCATGGAATCAGAATCACAGAGACCTGTAGCTCTAAGTTCCTGTGGAAGCAGACGCCTTCGTCCCTCCCCCAAGGAGTGGCTGGTGTTTGCAGTCCCCACTGTGCCACCAGGGCTCCTTATAGCTCACCTAACTGTAGAGCGTGGCCGTCTTCTGGGACCTTGCTTAAGCAGCAATGCACAACAGAACGACCGCAAGGGGTTGGTACAAAGTCTGGGCCCCGGCACTCTGGGTTGGTGCTCTCTGTGGGCTCTCGCTGCTGGTTCCTGGAGTTCACCATGTGGTGAGCATGGGTCTGCCCCCATCCGCTTGCTGCTTCGGCCTCATGGACTCCCACAGGTCAGAGGCCACCCTGGCTGCCAGCAGCCCTGCCCTGATCTGAGGGGATGTCAGCCGCCGGGTTCAGCACCGTGCAGGGCTCACACTTCAGGCCAGCGTGTTAACATTGTGCTCTGATGACAGCATGTGCCTGGTGTCGGTCTGCCCATCTCTCTGATGGTGAGGCGTCCCAAGTTGGAAACACTGGGAAGAGAGCTTTGTTTTCTCATACAATCTGAGAGAGCTTCAAAACATCTGTGGAAAAATGGAATTAAAGAGAATGGACTTGTTCCATGGACTTTGGAGAAGGAAGCCCCCTTATATGGATTACGTGAATGCTTTAGTATGTAATTTCTTCATTCAAGTACAGAACCATTTGTAAGATTCAGCCTTTCCTCACTTTGGGCCCAGAATGAAACGAGTAAGTTCTCGGGTTACCCGCCCCCCCCTCCTCCTACCCCACCCCCATCATGACCCGGGCCTCATTTCAAAACTGCTCTCTGGCTCCTTCCTGCCTTTGTCTTCTGTGGGTGCCAGGTCCAGCCCTGCTGCAGCTGGACTTGCCAGCCGGTACATGCACCTTGCCAGAGCTCTCCTGGAACATCCATGGGGGGTTCATGATCAGAACAGGTGATGATTACAGGAAAGAAAGCTGGGGATCCTTTGGTCGGCTGTGTTCTTGTAGTGTCAGGTGGGGCAGGTGGCCTAGCACCGTGGTGGGGCACTGCCCAGGGGGCACTTCACCTCAGAGCAAGACATTGTTGTCCTGCCCTCCCCTTTCCCAAACTCGCCTCTGGGTGGACAGTGACTCCTGCTTTTATGTTTTTCTGAGATGTCTTTGTTCTGCTGCTTTTGTGAAAACACAGACTGAAAAAAAAAAAAAAAGGAAAGAAAACACAGACTAATTTTATAAACTGCCTTTTTCTGCTGTCATGCTTACTGAGATGAGTGGCACTTTCATGTTTTGTTGAAAACCTGAACCCACTGCCATCAAGTTGATTGTGATTCATAAGAGTTCTTATTATTGGTTTCCAAGACTGTCGGTCTTTCTGACAGCAGACACCCTCATCTTTTACCCTCTCTGTGACTGGTGAGCTTGAAATGCCAATGCTTAGCCCCTACCCTACCAGTGGCTTCAAGCGTAAGTCCAGCTAAACCGGCACACAGGCAGTGCTAACTTGGGTCAGGTTTCCCGTTTTGCTTCAGTGATGGGCAGACGTCTTCTGGGAAGGTCAGCCACCCCTTCAGCTGTGCTCAGTGCTGTTGTTGGGCCGGGCCTGTCACCGGGCTGTAGCCGTGGCTTAACTTTGGCAGCTTCCCCTACCCACTGCTGAGTCTGGGTGGGAGCTTGGGACTGGGAAGAGAGCCCCAAGGCCCCCTACCCACTGCTGTGTCTGGGTGGGGGCAGGGGAAGAGGTGTGTGGCCCCAGGGTCGTCCTCTCCCCACTGCTGAGGCTGGCCGGTGGCGGGGGGGGGGGGGGGGGGGGGGGGGGGGGGGGGGGGAGGGGGCGGACAGGGGTAGACAGCCCCAGAGTCCCTGCCCAGTGATTCTAAGGTCACTCATCTGACTCTCTGGCCCTAACTCGTGGCTTATGGAGCACACCTTCATGTGAGACCATACAGTTTAGAAATAACTGTGTCCTTAGTTCTGTGATAGCTCTTCATTTCAGCGAACCCTGTGCACATCCCAGGACTATCTTCTACATTCACCCTGTGTCTGGCTTTCAGAACTTTTAGAAATTCACTATGACAGTTGGAATTCATAAGACACACTGTTCACTTCCAAAACTGGCTTGATTGAGTGCGGAGGGCCGTGGGGAACCTGGGTTGTCCCCGGGCCCCTCTCATACAGGTTATCCTTCCTCTCATTTACCTCTAAAGATGATGCATCCTCACATCTTCCTGGCTCAGAAAATCAGAAAACCACACTTTAGTAGCAAATATAGCAGGACCAACCCTGTTTTAATAGTTCTTCCTGTGCTGGCCTCCAAGCACTGCCTGCCCCTGAGGAGCCCGTTAGTTGTTTTATAGAGGTCCCCTCACCTTTCTCACTGGCCACACTGACCCTATGATCTTCACAGCAGGATGGCAGTAGTGAGCCAGTGAGGAACTCTGCCCCTCTCCACACCCAAGGGAGAAAGGTGAGGCTGGCTGCTCTGGAAAGATGGGCAGCCTTGGAGACGGTACGAAGCCGTTCTGCTTTGCCCAGCGGGGTCTCTGGGAGTAAGACTCGACTCATTGTCAGTGCGGGGTAGGGGCACCTGGGCCAGGGAGACCCCTAGACCTGGGGTCACCTGCACACAGGCATGTGCTGGCTTCTGAATTACCCAAAGCTGCTGTTCTGGATGAGCCAAATCCTGACCACGTAAGCTGTGGTGAGCGCCTGTCTCTGTTCTCCTGTCTTGCAGGTACTGTGATAGGTGTTGTCATTTACACTGGGAAAGAGACTCGGAGTGTCATGAACACATCCCATCCAAAAAACAAGGTAGGCTGGATCGGGAGCACCTGCTGCTGCCTACGGGCCACAAGGGTTTCTGTGAGCCCAGGCCTGTGTGGCTGTCCATGAGGCTGCTGGTCACGTGGACACCAACTGCTGGCAATGCTGGCCACCAGTTTCCCTTGTGTGCCTCTGCGTTTGTATAACAACAGTCTCTTCCCGAGGATTCCTGAAATAATGTGCCTTGGCTAATCAGAGTTTTATGTCTTTTAAATTTTAACTATTAGATTTATAATTTGCTCATAATTTGAAAGTTAATTATAGGTCCCTAGTTTCTTCAATCTCTATTTATTTTCCCACCAATATGCACTTTTTATTTTTATGTTGATGGTTAATTTAAAAATATTAATCTATATTAATGTTTTTGTAACACTTAATTTGGTAGTGCTAGATATATTGTAAAGACCATTTAAGTAATTTTCTTTTTAGGAGCACATTTAAAACTAAGTTTTAGGTGTAAAGATTGATAGACTTGATTGTGACTTCTAGAGTTGTGATTCATCTGATCATAATGTGTGTCTCCGTGAAGTCGCAGCAGAGGGAGGCTGTGCAGTGGTGATGTGGGTGCAGATACCTTGGCCTCCAGCCTGACCACGTTCCCGTGGCCAGGGAAGGAGAAGCTCTTCATCGTGGACTTTGACCCATTTTCACTATCTGATGTATTTTTAAGGGGACTGGGAAAGAAAATGTAGATTTTCCCTTTCATTTTTTGATTCATTAAGAGTAAACTTCGGGCTGAGCCCCAGTGGCATAGTGGTTGTGCGCGGGACTGCGGCCCACTGGGATGGAGTTTCAATTCCAGCAGTGGGGCTGGGCCTCCTACTCCCACCACCGGAGAGCAGTGATGCCCCCACCCCCCACCCCCCCAAAAAAAAGAGTAAACTTCATCTTTTACAGCAAATTTCATTACAAATTACCAGGAGTGAAACACTTCTGGTCCAGAGAGCTTTTTTAGGAAGAGACGTAGTCTATTAAAACAACATGTAGAACTAGGCAGACCTTCACAAGCTGGGGGGTAGGGGTGGGGTGGGAAGGAGCTTTGGAGCAGATCAGGCTGTGTGCAGGGTTGTCCCCAGAACCACACTCACCTATGGCCCTGAGCCTGGGCATAGACTTATGTAGCCAGAGAGAGGTGCCTGCCCGGCGCACTCAGGCTCGGTGGTTGTGAGGTGGTAATGCTGCCCCAGAGTCGGGCTTCTTGACACATCATTTCTGAAGCTCCTTGCAGGTGACTAGAGCCCCATCTGCTCTTCATCTTCTCACTCGTGCGTGAGTGTGCGTGCGTGTGCGCGCGGGCAGAGGGGGGCGCGTGGCGAGGCATTGGTAGTTGGTGTCTGTGAGGAATGTCACTGCTGGAGACTAGGTCAAAGTGTTCTCAGCAGGCTGTTGCTCTGTCACTCACACATACGCATGTGCCTCTGCATCCTTGGCTCACCCCTTTCCTGTTTCCCTGCCAGCACCCGTGGGCTCACTTTGTCAGCACCGTTGGCTTGACCCCTGGACCCTCCTTGCGGTGTGCACTCAGTCTGACGGAAGTCCTCAGCTGTAATCTCACCTGTTGTCTCTGGTAGCACCTCAGTGGGGGAAACCTGGGTGGGGATAGTATTCTGGAAGTGCACAGGTGTCCTCTGTGGGGTTTGAGGAAGGTGATCAGTACACATTGGGACTAAAAGGAGATGTGGGTTGTGCTGGGTGCCCTGTAAGGGTGGGATCACCATCTTCCTGCGGGGTTTGGAGAGGTGAGGTGCCCCATAGGGGAGCCAGACTAATGGGTGTCTGGCTGGGAGGTGTTGGGGACCGTACACATTTGCTTGTGTTCCACCATCTCTAAAGTGTTCACAGGAGGATCATACACGTTTGAAAAATTACATTCAGTTCCCCTGTTTGGAATTAAGTCCCTTTGTTTGGAAATGCTACACCAGCAACACTGACACAGGGAAAACACAAGGCTGCCGCTTGAAGCAGTGCAGTTGAGGAAGGACGCCGTGTGGTGTGAGGCAGCTCCTGAGAGCACCGCGGGGAGTTGCGGTCCAGCGGCTTAGACTCCTGGACAGCTGAGCGATGTAGGACTTAACTGTTGAGAACTGGGTGTGCCGTGGAAGCAGCCGGAAACCTGTGGAACACAGGGCAGCATTCAGGAACCCAAAGCGCCAGCAGAGGAGGGGTGGGGGATGCTGGCTTGGGGGTGGAGAAGCCTGAGGAGTGTAAGTTCCAGCACAGGGAGCATGAGGCCCCGCAGATCACATTGGAGACAGTCTGGGGTCACGATCTCTGAAAGAAGGGGAAGTACAGAGAATGGTGGTCAGTCAGCAATTCTAGGAGGGCCTTTGTGGGGAACTCTGGTTTAATTCCAGGCAGTGACTTTGGGGGCAAAGACTGATTCCAACAGTAAGGAGCCCTGGAGGTGTAAGTGGTGATGCTTGGGCTGCCTTCCTGGAGCTCAGCAGCCCCAGGGAGGGTGGAGGGGGGTGGTGGACGAGGAGGCTTTCCACCCCCATGAAGAGTCACCGTCTCCAGCACTCGCAGGGCCGAGGGGAGCCCATGGTCTGGAGTTGAGTCTGTTGTTGGTTGGTGCCGGCCCTGCCTTGTCCCCCACCATTCTCCCCAGTGTGTGCAGACTTGCTGTGCAGCTGCCTTGTCGAGGTTCTTCCCCTTTACCCCTAAGCAGGATGTCCTCCAGCACGTCCAAAGTACACGAGACAAGTCTCGTCACCCTGGCCTCTAAGGAATACTCTGGATGTCCTTGTCATGAAAAGATTCATTTGCTCTTTTGGCAGCTAGTGGGTACTTTGAATAGTCTTGGCCAGCACATAATTCAAATGTATCAATTCTTCCTCAGTCTCCCTTATTCATTGTTCAACTTTCACATTCAGAATCCCATAGCTTGGTTCAGACTCGGCTCTGTAGTCTTCAGCGTAACCTCTGTTTCTCAGCACTTGTCAGCGGGCTTATCCAGCACATCTATCCAGTACACTGGGTCCCTGGATCTCTGGATGGCTGCTTCCGTGAGCATTAGCTGTAGATCTAAGCAAGACGCAATTCTTTCCCCCGCTTACTGTGATGTTACATGTCACATGTCCCGAGGTGAGGGTTTTGGTCTTCTCCACACTGAGTTGTAATCCATACTGAAGGCCTCCGTGTTAGACCTTCATCAGCAAGTGCTTCAAGTCCTCCTCGCCGGCAGCACGCCAGGTGGTATCATCTGCGTCTTGCAGGTGGTCCACGAGCCTTCTTCCAACCTGATGCCACTTTCTTCTCTGTGTCGTCCAGCTCCCCTGATCATTTGTTCAGCATACAGATAAACAAGTCCCGGGAGAAGATACCACCCTGATGAGTGCTGTTCTTGGTTTTAGACCATGTCGTTGCCCTTTTTCTGTTCATACGGCTGCCTCTCGGTCCATGTACAGGTTCCACATGAGCACAATGTATTGTTCTGAAATTCCCATTCTCTTCAAGGTTGTTTGTAGCCTGTGATGACCCACACAGTCTAATGCCTTTGCATAATCTATAAAACCAAGTAAACATCTTTCTGGTACTCTGCTTTCAGCCACAATCCATCTGACGTCAGCAATGATAGCCCTTGTTCCACATCCTCTTGTGCATCTAGCCTGAACCTCCGGCAGCTCCCCGTCCGTGTCCTGCTGCAACCGTTGGTGGACGATGGTCAGCAACATGTCGCTTGCCTGGGATATGAATGAAAATGTATAATTTGCACATTCTGCTGGGTCACTTCCTTTGGAATGGGTCCAAATAGGGATCTCCTCAGTCAGTTGGCCCACTGTCTATCTTTCCAAATTTCCTGGCGTAGGCGCGTGAGTGCTGCCAGTGCTTCGTCGGCTGGCTGAAACGTTTTAGTAGGTTTTCCACCCATTCCTGGAGCCTTGTTTCGACTGCTGCTCTCAGTTTAGCCTGACCTTTTCCCCTCAACACCATGGGTTCTCAATCCTATGCCACCTCCTGAAATGGTGGAATGCTGACTAATTTCTTTTGGTGTAGTGACTCTAGAGTACCCCAAATTCCAAACTTTTGTGTAACATATGGAAGCCAAATACCATCTTTGAGAAACACGTGTTTTGTCACTCCCACTGTAGACAGTAGATGAAGACAAAGCTATTGTCATTTCACATGTGGTCTTACCTAGTAATTTCTTTGTAAGAAGACACTTAAGAGTTTTATATATCTTGATTCCTGATAGATCTCATCAGTGTAATTTTAATTGAACAAATCTGAATGTTCTTCAAAAGTTTCTTTAGGAACTAGAATTCACTGGTGACAAGGGAGCTGGTGGTGGCATCTTCCTATGTCCAGTAAGGACCGGAGTCATTGCTGAGGGGTGGGAGTGAAAGGAAGGCAGTTACGTCCACAGAGGTGGGGACTCGAGATAGTGTCATTCTCCTGTAATCATTGTGGCTATTGTTGAGGGTGGTGGGTTGTGATCAGAGCACCCCCTGTTGCTCAGGGGGTGGTAGGGTTATAACCCCACTTACTGCTGGGAGGTATTGAATTGTGATGTTTTCCTGTAAACCACTTTTCCCTCATGAGGGTGGTGGGTTGTGATCAGAGCACCCCCTGTTGCTCAGGGGGTGGTAGGGTTATAACCCCACTTACTGCTGGGAGGTATTGAATTGTGATGTTTTCCTGTAAACCACTTTTCCCATGAGCCTTGCAGACAGAGGGCCCTATATACACCCAGTTCTGTGGGATGGGTTTTAGAGGCCTGTGGGCAAGACCTTTGACCTCTGTTGTCCCTGCCCTATGCCACCTACCAGAGATGCCTGCGCTCTGAGACCATCACCTACTCCAGCATCTGCCAGCCTGTTCACACCCTACCAGCTCTGGGCCTCCAATCCCTGTAGGTAGAGTCCCCCTGAGGCTGCTATATTTTAAACTATTCCCCACCCCCACCCCCTGAGAAGAGCTGAGAGAGTTAACCAATGTCACTAGTTCCTGCAGAAGTACCTTTAAACCTGGTAGTGTGGGGACCCCGGAGGCCTGGCTCTGGCTGTGTGGCTCCAGTCAAGACTTGCTTCTCACCTGAGACTGCATCTGGCCCCTCAGGACTGAGCACGGACCCCCACCTCGGTCAGATGCTTTATCCTCTCAGTGAGACCTCAGGTTAAAACCGCGTCTGTAGAGATTCACTGAGCTCTAGCTGAATTCCGTGGACACTGTCAGCCTTGTAGACTAGCCCACTGGGCGGGGAGCATTCCAGGGAAGGAGAACTTGGGAAGCTAGCGTGTCTGCAGCCTCTGGTACTTTCCCTCGCTGGACCCAGCCACCACCATGACTCAGGTTAAAGCTGGGAGCTGGTCAGAAGTTTCTCGTGCCTGGACACTTACCTTTAACATGATGTGTGAGGACAGTTTAAATGACAAAGCCAGCAGCATTAGTCACGGAGTGCTTTATAGACCCCAGCCCCGGACATATTTCATACGCTGACACCTGACTGCATTTAAGAGCAAGCCAGTTCTTACAGGAAGTTCTGGAGAAATCAATGGTGACAGGTTGCCATTTCCACGCCATTCATAATAATAAGTTGCTCAGAGCAGGAACATCAAGGATGAAATGATAATACAAATTGCCTCCAGCCGTTACTGTAATTCCTCGGGGCCATTGATTGTGCTTCTCAGGAAGAGATGCGTGGGGAGGCTCCCGGCCGGGGACAGGTGATGTGCATTTGAGCTGCTCCTGCTCCCGCGCTGGCTGCCGACCACAGGACGACGCAGCAGACACAGCTGTGGTGGACTTGGCAAGGGCAATTATCCAGGTCATTCTGGAGAATAGCTTTCTTTTTTTAAAGATGGTTTATTAGTATTTAAAAAGCCGTGTTGTCTTATTAAAATATTACAACGCTCTATGGTCTAGTGCACAGAGTACCCCTTCACCCTGTCCTTAGTTGCCTTCTGGAGTAATAGAATATTTTTTAACCTAAATGTGACCTTGTGCATCCCCAAGAGAGCTCCTACTGCAGAATCCTCCGGAATGCCTTCGCGGGGAGCTGTTACTCACCCTGGTGAGGCATGGCATGTGAGGCCTGGCCAGGCGGGAACCTGCCGCCTCCGGACCAGGCACAGTGCCACCAGCAGCCCGCCCTCGCCCGCCTTAGCACCAATCTGAGTGGGGCATGCGGGTGCTCTCACTGTAGAACATGTGGGTGCATTCGGTGTCGCTTGGTCTGCATGCAGTGCTGAATAGAAAGGGTCGTTGAGTAAGAGGGGTTCTGACTCAGCAGAAGCCGCCATTTTGAACCTGGCCTGCTGCTAACTGCAAGGTTGGCCTTGTCATCCCGCCCAGCAGCCCACGGGTGGGAAGGCCTGGGCCTCTGCTGGAACAGCCAGCCAGTCACAGAGTGCGTGTTGGGAAGGAATCACAGTGCCTAACAGAAGCTCCACTGGTTGAAAGCCAGGGGCCCTTTAAATAATGTTGTATACTCGCCGACTCCTTCTCTTGGGGCCATAAGAACTGACAAAACTTGTACATCATGCATTTTCCGTCTCAACCCCACCCCAACACACACACACTTAGGCACTCTTCTTCGGAAGAAAGCTTGTTTATTCTGGTCCCCCACTTCTGTCTCAGGGTCGAGTGAGCAAGTTGCAAGCCGAGGCCAGTTGTTGTGACTCACAGGGGTGAGTTGCAAGAAGCCTTTCTTGTCTTGGTGGGGACACCCCAGCTGTGAGCCTGGTGGACACGCCCCCGCTTTGAGATGCAGGGATGGAGGAAGGATGGTCAGTGTGGCACATGACTGCACAGGAGGGTTGCTTACCTGGGAAGTGGGCAATTTAAAGGATTTATTTTGTTTAGGCAGGATATGTAGTTATTCAAACAACAGTTTTCTTAAAGTCAACAGTTTGTTGAGGTTTTTTATTAAAGTGGTAAAGATGGTTTCATACCCTTGAGATACAGGCATAGTCAGAAACACACAATGTTAATCTGTTTCTAATTCCAAGCAGTCTCAGGAAAGCAGCGACTGCCCCCAGGTTTCACTGGCCTTCATCTGCCATGGGGCCATACCTGAGGGTGGGGTCTGTGGTCTGCCAGACGACTCGGAGGGCCTCACATGTGCCTGCTTACAGCTCCAACCTGTGAGCCTCGGGCACCCGAGCAGAGCAGCTCTGAGGACCACGTCCGGGCCGTCTTGACAGAAAGAAAGCTCGTCCGCAGGGCTGGAACCCCGCACTCGTCACCCTACCCCTTCCCCTGCTTTCTGGTTCGCTCGGGATTGGGTGCATTTGTATCAGGAGGGGTGCCAGGGCCAAACCAGTGAGATTGACTAGCTCCGACTGTGGGTTCTGTTCTGAGACGGAATAAAGGCTAATGACAATGACCCTCCTGCAGATCTTCCACAAGCACCACAAGCACTCACGTGCTGCTCTGTACGGGGGCGAGGGGGTGGGGGTGTGTTAACCCTGCTGCTCCTCCATCACCTGCTGGGGATGCCACCTGCTCTTTTGGACCCTGAACTTGAGTTCATTGCCCATGTGCACGCTGAGAAGTCTTTCGACTTAGTGCAGGTGACAAAGTGAAGTCATTGAGGCCTGGTGCGCAAGCCCCAGGGTTTCAGTAAGAAAAATCAAAGAAGACGTGGTGAATAAAGAAGGCCTGACGGGTGTTTCTGTCAGGAGCTGAATGGAGGCTTGAGTAGGTTGCCCGTGTGTTCAAGGGTGGGGTTTGCCAGAGCATCAGGAGAAACTGAGGCATGCATCTCCTTGTGGACCCTAAGGCTCAGGGGACCAGTTCAGAGAGCCATATTTAAATCACAAAGGACACCGTCTTGGGCATGCTCGTATGGAGCTGTGCAGGGAGGGGCCTGGATGCTGGCTCTCCCTGGCAGTGGCTAGCGCTCTGACTCCACCTTCTGCCGCACGAGGCACAACTTAGCCTTCAGGTCAGCTCTCTGCCCCTCCGTTTCCTCCACAGTGTAGTGTAGGCTAGTGCACAGCCTCACCAGCCGCTGGGGCCTATGGCTTGGAGAGCTGTGACTTGGGCTGCCCTGCTTCCCAAAGCTGGTGGCCGTTGCTGCAGTGTCACAAGCCACTTGCGGGAGTCACCTTGAAGGCCGCCTGGATTTCTCATGCAGCGGTGAGCAGCATCACAGCCACCCAGTTGGGACCTGTTGACCGCCTGTTGCCCTGAGACAGCTCACTAATGACCCAGCCACTTGCTCCTTTCTCAAGGGCATCCCTGCTTGCTGATAGGCGGCCTGCGTGGGTGCACGTCTTCCACCGATGTCGGGCTGGGCCCGAGCTGCCGACTCCCAGGAGCTGAGTAGGTCGGGTGTGTACGTGCTGCTGCCTAGCACTGGGCTTCCTAGGGGGGCTCCTGGCTGCAGCGACCCGTAACTGCCCTCTGGTACAGCTGCCCAGGGCCCCTGTCGGATGCTGCTGATTGCTGTCACCTGCACTCTGCGGCACACACACCCCCTCCCAGCACAATGGCTCCTGTCCCCTTGGGGTGGGGGTGGGGGTAGCACACGGGAAGCTCGCTGGCATCACTGTGCCCAGTGGAGGGAAGGTGTGCCCTTCCAGGGAGGTCATCAGTGCGTGGTGTGGGTGCTGTTGCTCTCGGGCCTGCAGCCCCCAAGGCTCCTGCCCACTCCGAGACTCCGGGGCACCGCAGCCTATCCGAGGGGAGCCACTGAGCAAGTCAGGACTCGCCGATAGCGCCGCATTATATTAATGTATTTTACTTGTAATTTAGAGGAGAAGCAGCAGCTCCTGGTTTGAAGGCTAAACTGTCCCCCGTGGCACTGCACAGCTGATAGTCATGAACTCGAAAGATGTGTATATCAAACAGTTTACAAAATGAAGCCAGCTGTGTTTCCCTACAGACTGTGGCTTCCTGACATGCATCATTAAACCTTATTAGCGACTTCCTTTTACAAAGATTCTCGTCGTCTTGAACATCGCATATTAACATTTTCTGCCCCTCCAACTGGAAATTATTTGCTTTATTGTAGAGTGTCAACTTGCTCTAGTTTCTGATGCGTTCTAATTGGTACTTTAGAGTATAATCATTGTGAAATACCACTCCATGCATTTCTTTATTTGGAAATTAATACAGACCTTTTCACTTCAGCTGTCAATCTGGGCAACTTTCCGCACAATTCCCAACTCTGGGATTCTTACAGACCATTAAGTGCGAGGCGGCTCAGAAAGCGCCTTTGCAGACAGAAAGCCAGCCCCAAACTCAGAGGTTGAAGATCCTGTCTCATTTGACCGGGCTATCAGTAACAAAGCTTTCACGTAGACATTTTTAATAACAAAAGGGTGATTAGGCAAGATTAAAAGTTTATTTAACCATCTCCCCATATCATTTACATTGTCAGCAAATCTGCTAAATCCCTTTTCCCTACAAAGCAAAAATGAAAATTGTGCACCATGAGAACCACAGACGAAGTAGCGTTGACGAAGCACACGGGGGCAGCGAGCTCGCAGCCTGGCGGCAGGGCTTCCCTGCTTTCCTCCCCTAGAAGTCCCCTGGTGGTTTGTGGGTGGTTACATTAAGCTGCTGTGCCCTTCTGCGCAGTCATTCTGCAGGGGTGGCAGTAATGATGTTGCCAGGTGCTGTCCAGTGTGCAGGAGGAGACCCTGCCCGGGCTGCCCTCACAGTCCAGCGACGTGGTGAGCATGTCCATTGTTGCAGCCACCGAGTCGGTCGTCTCCCAGGAAAGGATCATCATGCTAAATGTTTGCCACTACTTTGCCACAGGTGTTTTTAGTGTACGAGGGTCACACACTACCTGGTCATATGATACATGGGTCAGGTAGGTAGTTAACGTGGAAACTGTCACAAAAACAGGGCTGGTCGTGGCTCTGGTCTAGGGTGGTGGTAAATATCTTACTCATACAGCTCCACCACGTGGTGGTATTCACAGGCTGTGTGGCACTGCGAGGCAGCTCTCCAGAGGATGGGCACCCAGCCTTAGGCACTCGACATTGTGGCCGTGCCAAGCCGAATGAGTCTTGTCCTGGGCCCTCGCCACAGGGCTAGCCCCAGCAAGAGCTTCAGGCCATGAGAGCCTGGACGGCTAGCCTGCATCCTGAGCAGAACTTCCGATGGGTTGTCAGCTTTTATTTCCCTCTAAGGTAAAGTGACCAGATTGTAAGCGGATACCGTTGACTGGGAGGATGGGGGATTCTTGGTCTATATGGAGCAACAAAAATGTTCCTAGAACACAAAAATAGTATTGTAATGTGTTTAATTTTAAAACGCCGCAGGACATGGGACAAATTGTTTAAAAAGCGGGGTGTCTGGTCACCTTACTCTTAAGGTAAAGTCCCAATTTCAAACAATTTTTCCCACGTCCTGTGGCATTTTTAAAAAGTGCCGATTTTTGGAAAGAATGCACGACAAGCTAGGGAACAGCGGGAGAACGGGAAGGGAATACAGCCCCTCTACCATCCCACTACCCCCACCCCAGGTCAGTGGTGTCCCGCTTTACCAATGTTAAAATCTGGTCACTCTAAGGCCCTGTGGCTCAGAGCCAGCAGCTTTGCCACCCTGTTCAGCACTTGAAGCCGTCCTTCATAAAAGGTGACCCCAAGAGGCTCGCAGCTTTGTGAGCAAGCCCACGCTTGCAGCCACATGTAGTAAGAGGCCTCGTGCAGCCACTGCAGGGGGAAGGCCGAGTCCAACACGGTGCGGACTTGTCAGAGAACCTCTCCGCTGTTAACCTGACAATCTCGGTGACTCATGAAATGTAGCTCTTCCTTCTGCAAAGACTTAGAAGCAAGTTAAGAGGCAGGTGGAAAGGAGGTGTGCAGATCCTGTCCTTCCCCCTACTTTCCACAGTTCCAAGTCTGTCCACGGTCCCTGGTGATGGCATAGCTACGGCCAGGTTGAGGATTGAGCCACCCACCCCACCCCACCCCCCGGGCAACATCACAGAAGAAAAGCCTGGCATCTCTCTGCTTCTGTAGCTGCTGCTCTGGTTGACCACCAGCCCAGTCTGGGGGCAGGGGGTGAAACCCTCGTGCATGAAGTCCAGGTGCTCCCTAAAAATGGGGCAGTGAACCCAGGTCGGAGAGGGCAGCAGGGCTTCCAGGTGGAATTACTGGGGAAGCTTGGCCCTGCCGGGCCCCAGCCCTGATCTTGCCCCTTCAAACCGTGTTGTGGTCCCTAAAGAGGCTCCTAGAGGAATCGGAGAGGCCGGGAGGGAGGTGGCGCTTTGTGGGGCTCTAGTTCTTTGGCGCTTTCACCCTCTGACCACTTTGCTCCGGCCTGTGACGCTTACGTATCTTGCTTTAAGATGGGGCTTTGTATGGGACAAGTGAGTTGGGTTTATTCGGGAAACGTACGGGCTTTGAATGTTGACGTGGACTTTGTGACAGACCGACAGGCATGTTGACTTTCTGACTGTTGCTGACAAGGCAGAGAGTTCAGTTGGCTCAGTCAGAGGTCCTGCTGGCTCCCCTGCCTGAGCGGGCTGCTGGAGCATGTGCAGGGGAAGCCAAGGGCCAAGCGCGCGCGCCCTCTGCTGGCTGAGCCCCAGCATGGCACCTGGGCACCAGGTCCCAGTTGCCCCTAGCCTCCTTTCTCTGAGGTTGAAATGAGCCAAGAGGAGTAAAGTCCAACCCAGCATCATGGACACGAGGAAATTGTTGGCTTTCCTTGTGTCTGGTGCTAATCCTTAATGTCACTTATAGTGTAGAGGATACAGATCGACTTCCCCAGTCACTTTTCCATTAGTTTGCCTCTTCTCAAATGCAGGCAGTCCCTGGCTTTTGACAAACCAAGTCTGTTGTTTTACAAAGGTGAGTCACAGACCATGAAACTTTTCATAACACACAGTGCTTGCCCCCCAGGCCTGATGTTATTCCCAGTGTCCTCCTCTGTGGAGGTACCTTCCCGGTGCAGAGGGCACCCTGCACGCTGTGTACAAAGGCATAGTGACTCTCTTGGTCAGGGTTGGCTGACTACGGAGGAATGCAGGCTGTGCTGGCTGCTGGTGTATCCACGTGCCCACTTGCCACACTTACCGCGTGAGCTCATCAGGGTCATTGTTCAAAGGAAAGTATTTTTTTTCCCAAAGGAAAGTATTTTGACTTAACACTTACTGTTGACTTACCACTAAGTTTGAGTTATCTCTTCCTAAAGACCGTGACAGGACCCTGGGCCCCCGGCTGGAACGGACGCGCAGAGCTGTGCCATTCTGAGTACTCCGTCTTCCCGCTGTGCATGCACATGTACATGCATGCTTCCCGCTATGTACACACATGTACGTGCACGCACATGTACATGGACGCCCCCCCACAGCTGTGCAACTTTCACCTCCAGTGCGTGCAGTGCTACCTGCCCGACTGCTGTGCCTCTGCTCTGGCTCCGGGTCGTCTGTAGAGAGGGCTGCTTGACCTACACTCACCACATCCTCTGCAGACCCCACCAGCCACAGGCATGAGGTCACAAGGGACAGCTGACAATGGCACCCCAAAGGGGTCCTGAAGGGACAGAGGGTCAGGTTGGACGCCACACCCCTTTGTCCTCCCTGGGCTCCTCACAGCGGTGCTGAGGCAAGTCTGACTTCCTTCTTTAGTTGTTGGGGTTTTTTTAGTTGTTGGTTTTAATGCAAAATATACTAAGCAACTGTTTGCTCCAAGCTGTTTGACATACAAGGATGTATTCGGAGACCTGGCACAGCAGCCTCCTGTGCCCCAGAGTAACATCCTGTGTGAGAGAGCATGGGGGACAGCACCGTTTTACATCATAGAGGACCTGGTACAGCAGCATCCTCTGTTATAAATTGCCCATATAGGAACATCCTCTGTCAGGGGACCTGCTGCAGTAACATTCCATGGAGTACCTGGTAGGATAACTAACATCCTATGTAATAGAATGCCCAGAACAGTAGCATCCTGCCTGTGAAATGGGGGACCTAGGACAGTAATACCTTGTGCCATGGAGTCGCTGGAACAATCCTGGTGTACGTAATGAAATACTTGTGAAGCATATCTCGGGTCATCTTGTGCCTGGCACAGGGCCATCCTTTGTCACAGAGTACCTGGGACAGCACATGCTATGGAATCTAGTACCCAGTACAGTAGCACCTGTGCCATGAAGGACCCGGTACATATGCATCCTATGAAATGGAATACCTGGTCGAATAGTGTCCTGTGTAGCACATCCTATGTAACGTGTAGTATAATAACATTGTATGCCTTAGACTGTCTACTATAGTAACATTTCTCTAATGGAGAATTGAGTGCAGCAGCCACAAGACAGCACCCATCACAGTAGCTTCTTATACCATAGGATAGCCTATGTACATCCTATGTAACCGATGACCAGTGTAGTAACCTTGTATCCCATTAGCGCACTCAGGGAAGTGTCATCCTAGTAACAAAATACTTGACTCAGCATGTTCTCTGTAATGGAGTGCACAGTACAGTAATATCCTCGGCTGCAGAGTACCTGGTGCAGTAGAAACACAGCCTGTGTAACAGTGCCCAATCCAGTAGTAATGTGTCCTGTGTGACAGAGTACCTGGTACAGTAGTAGTGCCCTGTGCAAGAGAGTACTCAGTACAGTAGCAATAGCTCCTGTGTAACAGAGTGCCAGATACAGTAGCAATGTCCTATGCCGTAGAGTACCTGGTACAATAATAATGTGTCCTGTGTAACAGTGTGCCCAGTGCAGTAGTGATGTCCGATGTCAGAGAGTACTCGGTGCAGTAGTAATGTGTCCTGTGTGACAG
>PVJH01005845.1:69917-107728 GCA_004026705.1 Nesogale talazaci
CGATGTCAGAGAGTACTCGGTGCAGTAGTAATGTGTCCTGTGTAACAGCGTGCCCAGTGCAGTAGTGATGTTCGATGTCAGAGAGTACTCGGTGCAGTAGTAATGTGTCCTGTGTAACAGCGTGCCCAGTGCAGTAGTGATGTCCGATGTCAGAGAGTACTCGGTGCAGTAGTAATGTGTCCTGTGTAACAGCGTGCCCAGTGCAGTAGTGATGTCCGATGTCAGAGAGTACTCGGTGCAGTAGTAATGTGTCCTGTGTAACAGCATGCCCAGTGCAGTAGTGATGTCTGATGTCAGAGAGTACTCGGTGCAGTAGTAATGTGTCCTGTGTGACAGTGCCCAGTGCAGTAGTGATGTCCGATGTCAGAGAGTACTCGGTGCAGTAGTAATGTGTCCTGTGTGACAGCGTGCCCAGTGCAGTAGTGATGTCCGATGCCAGAGAGTACTCGGTGCAGTAGTAATGTGGCCCGTGTGACAGAGGACTGGATGCAGTAGCAAAGTTTGATGCTATAGAGCACCTGGTGCAGTAGTAATGTGACTTGTGTAGCAGAGCCCTGGACGCAGCAGTCATGCCCTATGCAAGACCGTGCTGAGTACAGCAGTAATGTCCTGCAGTATCTACTCTATGCTATGGCAGCCCGAGTACAGCAGCACCTTATGCAATAGAGCACCTCGGACAGCTCACCCTCTGCCATCGAGTACCCGGTACACAAGCCCCGTCTGTCAGGGAGTACTTGCCATAGCTCACCCTTCATACAGCATCTTAAGCTGTCTGTCAAATAACAACCTCCCAACAGTGGCTGAGAGTGCATGAGCTGGGCAGCATTTGTTGGTGGGTAAAGCTGGATGACAAAGGGCTGAGCCCCAGTGGCGTTTAAGTGGTTGAGTGCGGGACTGCGGCCCGTGGGCTTGGTGGTTCAAATCTAGTGGCAGCTCTCAGGAGCGGCACTGGGTAGCGCCCACGACCACCAGAGGCAGTGATTCCCCCCCCCCAAAAAAAAAAAAAAAAGCAAAAACAAGCTGGATGACGTGAGATCCTCCACCGTCGGCTTTGAAGTGTCTGTAGTAAAACTCAGGGTCATGTATTGTCGCATCAAGAGTGGACACACTGACACCTGTGGGGGAAGCTTTGAACGCACCGGGTGCTCAGGGAGAGTGGCCTGTGACGGCCAGCAGGATTCCTTCCCCCACCCCCAGTGCTTCCTGAGGTGTGACCATTCTGGTCGTCGTGTTCACAAATGAGGGATCAGGGTCCAGTGGGAGAGGGAAGCCCTCACCGCTGCCCCTGCGAAAACAGATGCTTTGATGGGGAACTCCAGGTGGAATTCAGTCTTGGCCCAAGATTATGTGAAATATAGAACTGCCAGGAGGAGCTTGCATTATTTCCCTTATATCTGGGGGCTTTATTCCAAGTTGGGGTGGATGGGGTGGTGTGTTTCAGAGACCAATACAGCCTTGTAGTCAGACCCCAGACTCCAAAGGACAGCCTACTGGGGCGGGGTGGGGTGGGTGGGATGAAAGACCCACCACTGAGCGATCAAGTGATCCTTCCGTTCCAGAGCTACCAGGGTGCATTTGTGATTAGATTGAGGCCCTTGCCCGTCTTTCAGAATCGGATCGCTTTCTGAGAGAATATAGGACACATTAAATTCATGTGTAGAGCTGAGATGGGCTTTCGGAGATTTTAGCTTCTCTCTGTAACAAGGAAAGGCAGGTGAGCCAAGAAAACAGTAGGTGAACATGCACGCACTTTGCCAGGCTGGTGCCACACGAGGGCAGCCTTACTGGGTGCCCGTGTGCACCAAGCTTCTGACCCCGGCAGCTGCCCTCTCAGCTCAGCCCTCGGGGAGCGAGGCGAGTTCCGCACACACATAGACATGCCGCGCTGGCACTGTACTAGGAAGATGCGGTCAGCTTTCCGTTTGCTAGCAGGCACGTCACCACCACCACCAGCAGCAAAGCCTCCCTGGCTTTTTTCTTGATTAAGCAGGAGAACGAACACCGTATTTACCCCTCATTGTTGGCACAAACCATTATTTCAGGGAGAACCATTAGCTATTTAAAAGTTGGTACATCAATTAAAGAGGAGCTAAGTGGGTTTGTGATGGCTGCCATTAGTAGCATTTTAGATTATACAGGCAATTATTGTGCTCATTATCCTAGAACAGCCCCTTTGCAGAACTATCGTGGTTGTCTTAGACATTATGCACAAATTTTCCCGTGGAGATTAACATTTCCAGTAGCGTATTTAATTTTGTTACCATAGTTGCTTCAAATACAATAAATATTATGACAAGTAGAAGGAAATTTGCTTTATGACTATAGGGAATGAAAATAAATGTTGAATATTCCTTCATAGCATACGTAATTTACCTTTTTTTAAACCGTCCTAATGATGTTACGTTTTGAGAGCTA
This sequence comes from Nesogale talazaci, assembly GCA_004026705.1. Classification (NCBI taxonomy): domain Eukaryota; kingdom Metazoa; phylum Chordata; class Mammalia; order Afrosoricida; family Tenrecidae; genus Nesogale; species Nesogale talazaci. The sequence continues at coordinate 72,333 of PVJH01005845.1, forward strand.
ATCCGCTCTCCAAGAGAAGGCCCGGCGTGCTCTGTGCTGAAGGGGTGGGCCTGGCCATGAGGGGAGCAGATATTTCAAGAAAGAAAGATTCCCACCGAAGCTAAACTAGCCGCCTTCCTCGTGGAGGCGGTACCTTTAAAGCTCACTGGTGTCTGCATTGAGCCCCGCTGTCCTGAGGACTCACCTATGTCTCAGACAGACTGGAGGGCTTTGCCCAGAGGACAGGACGGCGCAGGTACTGAAAGCAGTGCTGCTGAATTTCGTTCAGGTAGCGGTCCCAGTGCAGCTTGCTGTGTTTGACTAGCATGAGCAGGAAAGAACCAGCAAGATGGCCTGGGAAATGCCAGGACCAAGAGAGCACTTCCTGCCCCACCTCCTTGCATCTTTCTTTATAGTGCCTGGGCCTTCCATGTGGCTGCAGCCCCCAGTCAAGCAGCTGCTTCCTAACCACCCCCACCCCCACCCCAGTGACTAAGTTTTGGGGGTGTGGTGGCCCCGGCAGTCTGCAGAGGAACTGTCATTACCCTGCTGTGTGTCCTGTGAGAAAACAGAAGGCATTGGGTATACATTTTGCAAGACAGTGATTCGTTATTTTATTACAAAAAAGACCACCTCTGGAAGGGCAGATGAAATCACTCCCTCACTTGTTAATGGGATTTGGATGAAGAGAGTAAAATGTGTACTTGGCCTCACTGAGAGCGGGCGGCCGGGGCGGAGGTAATTGAGTCTCTTTCCCTGACTGCCTGAGTAATGACTTCATCTGGCCCTCCTCGCCTTTGTCACAGAGAGGAGCTGGGCTGTAACACAGCCTCTACTTCTCCAGCTTAATTTTTCTTCATTTTCATCCAAATACCTATTTTTCTCAATAATTCAAGCATAAACCATGTAGTAGTTGAAGGAATAGAAATTGCAAGCTGTTTGTCCTCATTGTGGGCCTGGCTGAGGCCTGCTGAGTCAGTCCATGGCGGCAAGGTGCTGTGGGGAGAGGCCTGGGTGAGTCCGTGAGGACCCTGGGTCGGAGTGGGCAGTGCGTCCATGCCCGGCTGGCTTGGCTGCCGTGCCCATTGAACCCTGAGAGGTATCTCCCATCGCTTCGAGAGCAGCATGCTCAGTGCACGCATGCTGGCTGCGTGCTTTGTCTGTAGGCCTCTGTGGACCCTCTTGGGATCGGGACTCACTCCAGGGAGCGGCCTGGCTGCCATGCGGCTGGAGCTCCTTGGAGCTGGGGTGGAGATGAGAGGTGGACTCTGCATCTCCCGTGATGAGACCTCTCTCCCCCAGGTTGGTCTGCTGGACCTCGAGCTCAACCAGCTGACCAAGGCACTCTTCCTGGCCCTAGTGGCACTCTCGGCTGTGATGGTGACCCTGCAGGGCTTCGTGGGCCCTTGGTACCGCAACCTCTTCCGGTTCCTTCTCCTGTTTTCCTACATCATTCCCATCAGGTAAGCTGGAAGGCTGGGGGGGGGTGGGGGTGGGGGGAGCCATCTCAGAGTGTGGAGGGCAAGGGGTCCAGAGACCAGACCAGAAAATCCCCGTGGTGCATTTTGCTAGAGTGATCCCGAGGGCTGACACTTTACACAATGCGTGAGCATGTTATCTTCAGTGACAGCAAGATATTCTTGGTAAAACAAGAAGAGAAGTCCTTTCCTCACTGCTGGTGGACTTTTCATGTCTGGTGCCCTCATGCCTGTCTTTAGTTAACTGTTCTTAAATGGAGGGTCAAGTGTACCTGTGAGGTAAGGGCAAATGGTGAGAAAGGTGGTCTTTCACTAGTGCCTGCTTTTCAAAACCAGTTCTGAAGCTCAGTTAGCTGGCAGTGGAGCTGGAAACAGCTCTCGTCAGATGTCTGCTTCCTTTGGAGGCCGTGCCGCCTACCGAGAACATCTGTAAGTCTGTTTCTCACAAGTGTGAGCAGTTAGAGCCTGATGACCCTGGGAGGTAAGAATGGACCGGCTGGTCGTGTCGTCTGAGAGCAGCCAGGCAGGGACTCTCAAACCTGCTCCATGCATGTCCCCCACCCCGTGCCCAGTGTCCATACCACACACGCAGTCCACCTCCGGGTCCCTGGCTGCTGGCACTTCCTGTGCTCGGCTTCTGCCCTCAGGATTGTTTCCTTTTTCTGGGGGAAAAAAAAAAAAAACCAACGAGACTCAGAGCCTAGAATGATTAACAACTAGTGGATCAGGCTCATTATTTTGAGCAGTGTAGATACAAAGTGATTAATTGACTGTACAATTTTAAGGCCAGTTCTTAGGGAACTTCATAACTCCCTTCAAACAACATAAATATCATTTATGTTGGAAGAGCCTCCGTGATGTGGTTTGCACTGAGACTTGCAAGTGTCATTAGTTTTGAGAATTTGCCCTCCCTGCTGTTTTATTAGAGCCTGGGCTTCTCTTCTGCTTCTAGTGGCCAGGAGCTGCTGGCCATTCTGGGTTGCTTCCCAGCCCTTCATTCCAGAGCCAGGAGCCCGAGGTAGTGCAGGAGTGAAGGGGCTAGCCCTCTAGCAAGGGCTGGTGTTTGAACAGGTTCCAGGGCTCTTCCCAGGTGGACCATGGCCTTCAGAACAGCCCCGGGGTGACCAGGACTTGAGACATGTGGGACACCGGAAAGGGGGGGGGGTGTCCCTGTGAATCAGCACCCTTCCAGAGATGTGACTGATCTTCCTCATTGCAAACAGGGCAGCAAGCTCGTTGCCTAGCAGCTGCTGTCTCTGGATTTGTACACAAAGATACAAAGCTGTACCCCTCAAAGATGACCGTCCGCCATGCTGCCTTGACCTTACGCCACTCTCCAGAGTGCTGGCCCTCATCCAGCTTCCCATAGGGGCCCACTATGTGCTTCCTGCCCCCCCCCCCCCAGTCTCCCTTCCATTCTGCTTACCATTCTACTTTTCCCAAACTTGTAAAATGTAGATCTCAGGTCACTTTGTGGGTTGTGACAACCAGTTCTGACCAGTTCAAAGTTCTGGTTCTTGCCCCCCATGCCACCCCATGGGAGCCAGAAGATGGGCCTGGCAGTCACCTTCTGAGTGACCAAGGCCTTGAGAGAGCCCCATGGCCCAGGTCCACTCTGTTCATAGGAGCTCCTGGGCACAGCCAAGGACCACAGCTCTACCCAGATGCCTTCCTGTCCTTACCCTTTACCAAAACCCTACTGCCATAGAACTGCCCCAGGGGCTTCTACAACCCTGAATTCTGTGGGAGCAGACAGTCTCATCTTTTTCCACCAGAGCAGCTGGTGGGTTTAAACCAGGAACCTTGCAGCTAGCAGCCTGATAAGTAATGCACTGCACCACCAGGGCTAGGCTTGTGGAAGTGTTAGCACATGTGATAAGTACTTCTTTAGCTAAAAATAGCTCATTTCCCATATTTCAAAAGCATGTATACTCATGGTAAAAAAAAAGTTTGAAGTTAGACAATGTCAAGGAAAAGTTAGTTTTCTGTATCATCTCATTACCTGAAGCTATAAGGTGGTACCTCCCTCCGCCCCCCTCCAAAAAGTCTATCTCCACTGGTTGCACTCTCAGAGTATGCAGTTTTTCCCTCTAGGCGAGCATCAAGCAATTCGCTCTGAGTTAGTGCACCCAGTAGCCTCATTTGGGAAGGTTCTCTCTGGTCACAGTGATTTTTTTTTTTTTCCTTCATAAAAGCAGTTTTGCTTGAAGCTTGTTTTTTTGTGATGGCCAATTTAAGAGAACAGCATGAGACTGTGAAGTTTGTTTCCTGGTTGGGGAAAAATGCTTCAGAGACCCTTGTGATGTTGAACACAGCTTACAAAGGCAGCACTATGGCAAAAACTCAAGTGTACGAGTGATTTTCTCATTTCAAAAAGGTGACATGTCGATTGATAACAAATCTTGTCATGGACTCCATCAACTTCCTGAACAGACGAAAATGCATTTGGAGTTCTTCCACCAGGTCAGACTGTTAATCAAGCTAACGATTTAGAGATTCTGTAAAGATTGTGTAGCAGTGTGCCACAAGAAAGGCCTGATTTGTGGCAGACAGGGGACTGATTTTGCCACCATGACAGCGCATCTGCTCACCAAGTTGGCGCAGAAATCTCAAATGCACCAATTTGGGGCAAAAACAGCATGCCTCTCTTGCCCCATGCATCGTACTCACCTGACCTCGCTCCATGTGACATTTTGTTTCTTTGAATGAGACATGAAAGGACAACGATTTGATGACTTAAAAGAGGTGAAGAAAAAGAGGGAGGTGCTGTCAGCCATCCAAGCAGATGAGTTTGAAAAATGCCTCCAAGAATGGAATCACAGATTCGACAAATGTATTAAGTCTAATGGAGAGTGCTCTGAAGATGATAATGTTGTAAACAAAATATTAGATACACAGATTGGGGGGGGGGGTGTGATATTCCAGTCTTGGCCCCTGATAGATTAACCCGAGGCCTGTGGATGAGGCACACAGACGCATCAGTGCGCAGGTGCCCAGCCCTTGAGCGCATGTTCCCTGAGTGTGGCTTGCTGTGGTTGTCAATCAGCAGTGCTCTTCCTGGTGCACAGCCAGGCTCGGCGAGCGAGACAAGAGTGTGGTGCACCTCCGCCAAGCGCAGCATGCGAGCGTATCTTGTGTCAGAGGCAGAGAATGCAGTTGGCCGACTCAGCAGAAGCATGAAACCGGAAAAGCTGAAAGGACAGGACACGCACTCAGAGAGCTGAGGTTACATCCGATGAAAGCCACCGCCCTGGCCTTTGCAAAAGTTCCCTTCAGTGCAGACAGCAACTGTGCATTTTCATATTTGCTGGATTTTATTTTTGGGTAGGATATTTCTTGTGGGTTCTATGTTTGTCTGGCAAAGTGCATAAACCTGAAAAGACAGTGATCTTAAGTGGCCCTAAACACGCTCAAAAGTATTTCAGAAGACAGAATGTAAGACAGGCAATTTTATAGAAATTCTTTACCAAATGCTGTACCTGACTTTACACAAGTCACTTTGTCTCTCAAAGGGCAATCTTACGAGTGCCAACCCCATCCCTGCCCTCCCCGGTGGCACCTGGAGCTTTCTTCTCCGAGGCGCTTCCTGCCTGGGTGCTGCTCCGCCCAGGAGCCTGGTGGTTGCAGTGCTGGACCCCTGCGGGACAGGGGTGGGAAAGGTTTGCTCTCCCTGGTAGCCTCGTTCTGGTTCAGATGTGGGGTATTGTTTTCAAAGTGTCCCCTGGAGCAGCCATGCACACCTGTGTTGCTGTTGCACTTTGCCCATTTGGGGAGGTGGGGCGCCACAGGGCTGGCTATCCATGCATAACACTGAGCAGTGGCCACTGCTTGGAGCACACCCAGCCCTGCAAGCAGTTCTGTGTGGTCAGCCCCATCCCTTCGTGCATGCAGTCACCGCCAGCTCGCCATCAGGAAGGACACGGGGCCCTGGCGTTTCTTTGGAGTAGCTCCCTCGACAGTAATGCCACTGTGCCAATTTTGACTAAAAATGGACTGTGACCTTATCTACTTCTGTAATCCTCAGTATTGCAGTTTGGGGTTTTGGATTTTATCAGAGTCGTATTGCTGCTGTGGTTACAAGGTGCGCTGCCAACCTCAAGGTCAGCAGTTTGCATCCACCAGCCATTCCCCAGCAGACAGACAAAGCTTTCTACCCCTGTGGAGTTCCATCTCAGAAAACCACAGAGGCAGCTCTCTCTTACCCCACAGGGGTCACGTGTGTCGGAACTGACTCGGTGGCCATGTGTGGAGAGCTGCTGTAGGAAGTGCCTATATCGCAGCGGGCTGGGGCTCGTCATCTGTCTGAAACCAGAGCACTGCAGGCAGTCACTGGCGTGGCGGAGTTGGCAGTGACCTAGCCAGTTCTGTGAAGTGGGCGTGGATGCTTCTTTAGAACAGCGGTTTTCAACCTGTGGGTCGCAACCCCTTGGGGGGTTGAATGACCCTTTCACAGGTGTCACCTGATTCTAAGAGTAGGAAAATTACAGTGATGAAGTAGCAATGAAAATAATTTTATGGGGGCTGAGCCCCAGTGGCGTAGTGGTTGTGCGCGGGACTGTGGCCTACTGGGATGGAGGTTCGATTCCAGCTCACAGGAGCAAAGGCTGGGCCTCCTACTCCCACCACCGAGAGCAGTGATGCCAAAAAAAAAATAATAATAATTTTATGGTTGGAGGTTAGCACAACATGAGGACTTGTACTAAAGGGTCGTGGCATTAGGAAGGTTGCTCCAAAGAGACTTAAAAAGGAAATGGCCATGAACATTTTGCCAGCATGTGCCCTGTGAGCCCGAGCACACTCACAGCTTCCACTTCCTGTGTGGTGCTCCTGCTTCAGAGGCAGGAAGGGAGTCGAGTTCCCCTGAGCAGCTCCTCCTCCGCAGACTGTAAGCTGACACCCATCAGCCTTGGGCACAGCGAAGGGCAATTGGAGGTGTTCAGATTCACCGGCAGGGTCTGTGGGCTGTGGGCAATTTCTCAGGGACTCCTCAGAGTTCCTTTCTGCATCTGGAAGGAGCCCTGGCCACACTGGGCTAAGGCCCAGGCTGGTGGCCCCTTGGGAGAAACGTGAAGGGGGAGTACCTCGGGATCCCTGTGCACCATGTTACCCAGCCTTCTGGGGGCTTTGTGTCAGGTAGGTTTGAGCTGCTGTTAGGTCATGCTGCCCCATAGGTTCTGGCTCTTTCTCTCTTTGCTGATGCCCTTTTTTAGGGCTCATTCTACCCGTTGGCACATCCACAGTCAGTGAGACATTCCACCCATCATGCTGCCCACAGGGTTTTTCTGGCAGTCCATAGTTTGTAGTCATTTGTCTATCTTGACTTTTGGGCTCTTTGATAGGACAGAGTTTTAGTTCTAGTGCAGTGAATAGGGCACTTCCCCCACCCCCCAGAGGTACCTACTGCCCCTTGATAGCCCCTGCTGGGGCTGGGGCTGGCCTGTGGGCTACAGGGCACCTGCACCAAGAAAGGTGGTTGTGACTGTAGGAAATGGGTTGGCGTGACGAAGGCCAGCTTGACACTGCTGCGGAACACTTCCCCCAGCCCACACTGGCCCTGGTCTCCCAGAGCTCTCCACATACAAGTCAGCCCGATGACTGCAGACGTTCTCGAAGCTGTACACCAGTGTTGCTGACTTAGCTGTCGACCAGGTCACTTACAGTCTGAAAGCCAGCGTGACCCCTTAATATTTAAAGATAATTTCTGAAACTAAGCAGTTTCCTCTAAAAGGGTTTCCTGTCTTGGACTGTACTAAGCGTGGTGGTGTTTTTCCTGGCAGCTTGCGTGTGAACCTGGACATGGGCAAAGCGGCCTATGGCTGGATGATCATGAGGGACGAGCACATCCCCGGGACGGTCGTCCGCACCAGCACCATCCCTGAGGAGCTGGGCCGCCTCGTGTACTTGCTGACAGACAAGACAGGTATGTACGTACGTGGCCTCATGAGCCTGCCGCCACAACCCCCACAACAGCTATGTGTGTCTGTGTTATAATCAGAGCAGCACGCTGCCAGGAACCAACGCACCAGCTGATCTTTCTGAGTGAAATCACAGCTACATATGAATGTGCACATGCTTGTACATGCAGAACAGTGCACAGCTAGAAGTCAGCACACCAGCTGCTACATGTGCGGGTGTGTGCCTTATGCTACACGCATAGCCACATCCTCCCATGTTCTGTGCAGGACATGGAGAAGACCTAGACGAATGGGCAGGCGTGCAGTACTTATAAACAGGCTTCTTGATGGAGTCACTACAACTCAAGTGTCTCTTGTATATGCAAATGCAGATCGGGCACAACATCTGATTGGGGTAGTCTTGGCGTCACACTTCTGCCATCAGACAGACCTGCTCCTGCACCAACTCCTTCAACAGGGCTGTCTGCTTTTGCACCAGGACCTGGTAGAAGAGTGGTCACAGCATTGTGTGCCCAGCAATTTGCACACAAAACACACACACACACACACACACACACACACACACACACACACACATACACACTCGAGCTGAGTGCTGAACCACCTCACAGCAGAGCATAGACACTCCTGCAGCATGAAGCCTCAAGAGGGAATGCTGACAAGAGAAAAGTTTAACCAGATTCAACTTATAGAAAAATGAAAAAGAGGAGCTCATGGTAGGGGCTTAAAAAAAAAGATGATGATGATGATGATGGCAACAAATGTGCTTTGCATACAATGAATGGATGTATGGCTTGTGATAAGAGTTGCATGAGCCCCCAATAAAATGACTAAAAAAGAAAGAAAAATACGAAATACAATTAAGCAACGTAATGTTTAAGTAGTGAGGAAATTGTGATAAAAGAAAGGACAAAAGATGTTTAGAGCACTATAATGGAAAGAAAAGTTCTGTGTCCTCTTTTTATATCATCCAAGGAAACCAGACTAACAGATAGTCTAAGAGTCATGCACAGTAGTCCAAGGTCCACTTCTAAATGGGTGTGTACTTGATAACATTGCCTAAAAATGTGAGTTCTTCGGTTTCCAAAACTGGTGATTAAAAAAGTCATCTCTGCTATGAAAAATGAAAATAGAGCATGGACAGGATAATAGGTACGGACAAGAACAATGAACATTTCATCACCTCTCTAAATTACCTAGAAGCCAAGCAGGAAATTTTTATCTCAGAACATTTAAGAAATGTATAACAATCCCTAAATTGTTGTTATTGTGTCTACTTCATTCCTCGGAAGTGGGAAGCCAAGTTGGTCTTTGTAGTTTGTTCTTAGTCTGTAAGCTCTGCTGAAACAGGTTCCCTTGGAATGACCCTGCTGGCATTTGAGATACCCGTGACATAGATGCCAGAATCACAGCAAAACACCAGCCACCCCAGCCTGACAGACTGACAGACAAGTGGTGGATTCCAAAATTAGAGAACACATGTTTGTGTTAAACATTTATAGTACTGATGAGGATTTGCACATTCTGGGACAGGAGTGAAGACCCACAAGATTCCAATGGTGGGCACGTTGCGTCATATTGAAATTATTCATGAAAAGACCGTAATACCAAGCTCCACTGCTATTGAATCCATTCTGATCCATAGTGGCCATGTAGCACAGGGTAGAAAAGCCTCCAGTGGTTCCCCAGCTGTCAGTCCGATGGGAGCAGACTGCCTTGTCTTCCCCCCGGGTACTGACCTCTCCATCAGCAGGCACGAGCTACCTGCTGCACCTCCAAGACTCCTTGGAAGATCATAGAAGAGATGACTTCTTTAATCACCACAGTTTGGGAAACTGAAAAACTCACTTTTAAATAATGCATGGGTCAAAAGAGAATGAAGGGAAAATTTTAAATACTTAAAGCTTAATGATGTTAGCATGGCTGCCCACGTGATGCACAACAGGAGGGCTTCGTAGGGACTTCCCAGCTTCACTCCTTCCCAGGGTGCTAAATGGGAGATTCCAGGAGCTGAGAATTCATCATCTAAACGTCCAACTTAAGAACAATAGGATAGCTCCCAAAGGAGTACAAGGATATTCTTAAAGGTAAGAATAGAAATTAATGGCACAGTAAACAAAGATAAAGCCAATTGGCCCTTTGGAAAAAACAAAATAAGAGTGCCACTGATTGCAGTGATTGGGGAGCCGGGGCATATTTCAAATGAGAAGAGGTACAACTTCACAGAAGGGCTGTGTGAGAGAATGTGTTCAGTAGCTTAAGTAATGGACACATCTCCAGAATAGTGTTAGCCATCAAAACTGACTCAGAGAAATTATTTTAATAATCCTAAAACCACTTAAGAAAAGTAGTTCAACTTAAACTTTTACACCCCGGCCCTGGTTTTAGAAGTATACCTATCACGCTTTCCAGGCCTCCATTCTAGTTTTGCACGTGTTCTCTGTAGAGAAATAAAGGTGCATCCCATTGTTTTCACATTGAGGCTAGAACAGGCAAGGACAGAACATTAAGGAGAACCAGAGTACATCTCTCATGTACTTTACGAAAGAAGCCAGTGAAAGAAATCCTAAACTAGCCATTGATAGCCAAATTGAGCAGTATATAAAAATGGTAACACTGGAATGAAGTAGAATTATTTAGGAAGCAGCTTAATATCAGGAAACATGTAAATATCATTTCCTTCATCAATAGATTGACCATGTTATTTTCAACAATTATAGAAAGAATATTTACCATATTTTTTTTTGTATTAACTACTTAAAGAGAAAAAACACATAGTAAAATTTGAAAACAAGGATCAGTCTCCTAATACTTAGACATAGAAACTCCTCTAGAGTGTAGACAAAACTTTGGAAGTTGTTCCAAGGGTGACTATAAACATGACAGATGATATTATGAAGAACACAAGTCATGTACACAGCTTCTCAGCCAACAGAAAGGTGTAATATATAAAAAGCTTAATATATCACAACCACATTGGTTTATTCCAGAAGTGTTTAAATTTGGGAATCAGTTGGGTTCACTTGCAGCATTGCAGAGTGATAGAAGAACTGCATATGAGCACCTCACTGTAGTAACCATCATTCGGGGTGAAAACACTTAGCAGGTTAGGAATAATAAAACCAAAAGACCAAACTCAGTGCATCGTGTCTGTGAGGACTCCCGAAGCTATAGCTGTTTACAGCCTTCAGAAGGCCAGTCTTTCTCAAACCAAGGAGTGCTGGTGGTTTTGAACCACTGACCCTGCAGATCACAGCCTCACACGTGACTCCTATACCCCTTGGGTTCTAGTAGGAGTAACAAGGGAATCCTTTATTCTGATTGGAGCAGCCCTGGTGGTATAGTGGTTACATCGTGGTGGAGCGGCTGGTCACGAGGTCAGCAGTTAGAAATCGCCAACTGCTCCTCAGGAGAAAGACCAGCTTTTCGACTCCCATTAGGAGGTAGGGCCTCAGCAGCCCACAGGGACCGAGCTGCCCTGTCCTTCTGAGTCACCACTGCATGGACTCTGTGGCAGTCTAAGAGTGAGTTTTACTGCTAAAGGCTATGCACAAGCAGTCTACAGTGAGTGAGTGATAGAACGTGAAAAGCTTTTCACATCACTGAAGACAATTAAAAAAACAGCAACCACATTCTGCCATCATTCTTAGTCATTTCTAGAACTTGACTTCTTAGCCTATACCATGAAGCAAACCAAAACAAAGGTGAAAGGTTAGGAAACAAATGGGAGGAAAAACATGTTGTTATTAGGCAATAGTGTATATAGAAAATGCAAATGAATTTATATACAACAATTGTAATTAATAAACTAATTTGGCAAGATCAATATGGAAAAATCTATTGCAATTGTATATTCCAGCAAAAGTAGCCAGGAAGTGACCATGTCAAACAATACAATATTCATCTAGTAATATTAAAGAATGAAATGCCAAAAATGGATTTCCTTTCACTCCATTACGATCTTAGTGTGTCCCTGGTATGCTATTTCATTTTACTCCCTTAAGATCTTCATGTGTAGTTGGTGTGATAATTTCATTTCATTCTATTACGATCTTAGTGTTGTATTTTGTGTGATTTCATTTTGCTCCACTCTGATTTTACTGGGTACCTGGTGTGATCTTTCGTTTTGTTACAGTACAATCGTAGTGTGTGCTTGGTTTCAAGCTTTTCTAGTGTGTTGCTGTGTCATTGGCACAGCACGTGGTGTGTGAGCTGGAACGTTCCGGGACACCGAGGGGAGTCAGGTGTGCACAGAAGGCGCATGCAGATCTTTACTTGGTCTTCGCACTGCGTGTTCTCTCCATGACCCAGAGCGAGGCGCCGCCCACGGGGAGAAGCCTTTCGTAGTCACGGCTGAATGACCGGTTTCTCTTACGTCACATCGTGCCTCGTACGCTGTGGGGCTTGTTGTTCGGTGCATGCATGTTTAGATCGTCTTGCTCCTCGGTCTGTGTGAAATGGCTTGGGCTTTAGGACTCCTAGTTCTTGCTTTCGGGTCACTCCTGTGTGACCCTGGGTGCATCACCCGTTTTCATGCTTGCGTCCGACGTGCTGGGTCTCTTGTGCTGCAGCTGTCAGCGTCCCGGGTGGACATGTATCTCCTGGAGGTGACACATCCGTAGAGCTTGTTTTCTTATCTAGTTTCAGAGTCTCTACCTTTTCATCATCATCTTGAATTCATTAACATTTAACATGATTATTGACATAGTGGGATTTATAGCTGCCATTTTTCCTTTCACATATGTTGTGACTTTTTGATCTAGCCTTTTTCTTTCATCGCTTGCATTTGCACCAAATGAATATTCTTCATCGCACTATGTTAAGCCTGAATGACTTCCACACTCGGGGTTGCTGGTCAAATCTCCCTCATGGCTGCCCTGAGCTTACGTGACTTGTTCCTCAGAGTCCTTCCTTCCAGAGAGAAGCTGATGCCTGCCAGTCCCTTGTAGCTCTATTCCATTTCCTCCATGGTGGGCTCTTACTGTTTATCCTTATCACGTCTGAATAGGTTTCAAACCCAGAGGTACGTGACTGATTATTATTTCATGAAGCATTATGTGTATCAAAGTAGCCGATAGAAGGAATTATTAAGACGAGATTTTCAGTGCTGACTGTTACATCCACTCACTCATTCAGCAGCTACTTACTGACGATGTGACATTTGTTTATGGATGTGTGCCAGGCACATGCCCTCTTGATGTGTGGCCCAGCCCCTAGGGTGTGGTCCTGCTAGTTGGCCACTTCTGCCATAGCCCTCTGCCCAGTGTAGGGGAGAGATGAGATGGGTCTCTTCCTGGGGGGTGGAGGGGAGGAGGAGGAAATGTCTCAGGGCTGAGAGGTCTGGAGGGAGGAATTTGTGCTCCACCTGACCCAGTAACAATGGAAACTGGCAGCAAACGTGACCTGTGCTGGTCCCTTAGGGTTCCTGCTCCCACCTTCAGGTGGTAGACAGGCCAGGTCAGCTCACTCAGAGGGGCAGGTGGACTCTGTTGCAAGACCTCATTCTTCCAGCCCCCCACAGTGATGGTCTGATGGCGCGTGGTGGTTCATTGGAAACCAGGCCCAGTTCCTCTGTCCAGATCTAGGTGTGTGCAGTGCAGAGGTCATAACATCCGGGCACCAGGCCCAACTAAGACCAACTTGGAGGCCTTCTGAGGGCAGAACTGGGCTTGTGTCTGTCGGGTGACAAGGAGTATCTATCATAGCCCCGTGCTCTTTCGCCTCACCAGAGGGAAGGAAAAGCCCAAACTCGCTGCCGTTGCGTCAGTTCTGACTCAGAGCGAGGCAACCCTGTGGGCAGGCGGCCCCACCCCATGGGTTTGAGATTCTTCCCGGGTGTAAAGCCCGCCTCCCTCCCAGTGATCACGTTCTAGCTTCCTCCCGTGGACTAGAAAGCCATGTGGTGTAATTAGGGTTGATTGGAGTGCATGTTTCCGTTAAGATCCGAAATTAATGACGTTGCTATGGTGACACATCTGTGGCCACCAGTGCATGAAACGCAGCGATCACTCAGTGAGAGACATCTGTTGGCTGCATGATGCAGGGCTCACTGGTGTTGACCGGCAGCGTGCTGACACTAGGTCTGAGTTGGGCTCTGTTCTGGCTGTACTTGCAGTCTGATGGTGACGAGCATAGGGACACAGAGCCGGCCCCCCGCCCCATGCTGCCTCCTGCAGCCCCACCTGGATCCCTTTGTTGGGAGCTGTGATCTTGACGAGCAGGGCCGTCCCTGCACATAGCCTCTTCCATAACAGGTTGTTGGGGCTCCAGCTTCACTGACATCACCCTGTACCCAAGCTGTCAGCAGGTTTTGGAATGAGCACAGAAACACCAAAGGGAAACTCTGCCTCCTGTGGGGAAGGGAGGAGGGGCAGCAAGCTGGGGCTGCTGGGAGTTCCAGGTGTGTGCGCGTAGGTGGGAGTACAGGTGGGACACTCACTAGTGCACGTGCACAGGTTTGTGAATGAGAGGGTGCTGATAGGTATGCACAGGTGTGAGTACAAGAGGGGACACGGTGAGGTCAGGACTTCCATCAGCCCAGCAGGCACACGTGACCCTCCCCTGGTAAAACTGGGACAAACCTCTAGAGGAGGCTGGCGTGCTGGGCCGTCTCTGAAACGCTGCTGGTGCTGCAGCGTCAGTTCCAGGGATTGAGTCTCTCCCCTCACCCCACCCCCACACAGAGTGGAACTCGTGGAAGGAAACCCCATGCAGTCTCGCCTCTCCTGCCGATGGGAATCTCTGAAATGGCCATCGGAAACTACCGAGGCTTCCTTTCACTACCAAGAGGCCGGTGTCACTGAAGGGGAAGTCTGGTCTCCCACTTGGCCTGTCCCTTGGCCTCGTATGAGCAGAGAAACACGCTGTGTCCTGCTGTCAGGAGCATGTGTGCCAAAGAAGCCAAGCACAGCTTCCTGTTTCTTGGGTGTTTCGTAGCTGTGTGAAAAGCCAGCCTGTGCTCACACCATGAGCTGCAGCAGCAGCGGTGGGGAGAGACCCAAAGGGAAACCGCTCTCTCCCCACAGGGCAGGTTGTCCTCTTTGCCCCGGATGTCAGCGCTGTGTCGTGGTGTCATGCTCATGCCAAGGTGATGTGCGTGTGGTTGTGATGTTGCACTCCTGTTGGGCTTTCACTTCAGAGCCACAGCGCGTGGAGCTCCTGTTGCTCCGCAGTGAAAGCTCAGGGGTTTCTGAGACACTGGGCACCATCCCTGAGAGCCGGTCCAGTCAGTGTCACGCTGCCGCATTTCATTGCTGACCTCATCAGAGGACCTTGTCTGCCATTGAGCTGCCAGCCCCATCAGAGCAGAGCTCTGAACTCACAGCGCCAGTCCATCTCCTTGGTGACCCTCCTTCTGACCGTATACCAAGCACATGTGTGCTCTTGCCATCTTTGCTTCCGAGCATTCCGGCTGTACTACTTCCAAAACCGACTTATTTGTTCTTCTGGCACTACACAGAATATTTAATGTCATTTGCCAATGCCATGATCCAAACAAATCCATTCTTCTGTGGTCTTCCGTATCCATTGTCCAACTGTCACATGTATACTAGGTGGTTGAACAGACAGACCATGGTGTGGGCCAGGCCCACCCCAGTCCTCAAACGCATCCTCCCCTTTAGCACTTTAAAGAGGGCTGGTGCAGCAGATTTGCCCAGGGCAATACGTCCTTTGGCTTCTTGGCTGCTGCTTTCATGAGCATTGATTGTGGATCCATGCAGGATGAAACCCTTAACAAATTCAGTTTTTTCTTCATTCATCGTGATGTGTACTTTTGGTCCAGTTAGGAGGACTCTGGTTTTCTTTACCTTGAGTTACAATCCACATGTAGTGGATCCTGTACCTGAGACAAAGAACGAGGCGGTTACACAAACAAAGCAAGGTAATATAGCGGGATCAAAATCAGGAAATGTCCCAGTCCTTTTACCTTCCTGGCCAACAAATGTAGAGGACGTGACACACAGGATCCACAGGAACACAATTAAGTATCTTGGAGTTTCCATTCTTCCAAATGCTATCTACAGTTTGTTGTGAGCCATGTACTCTCATGCCTTTGTATAATCAGTAAAACGCCAGTGAACTTTTTAATGGTATTCTCTGCTTTCTGCCAAGTTCCATCTGCGATCAGCAGTGGAATGCTTGATTTGTGACAGCTCCCTGTAGATGTACTGTTGTCAACGTTGAATGATCTTCAGCAAAATTTGACTTACACTTGATGGTGATGGTAATGGTACCGTTCGGTCCTTGCCACATTCTGTTGGGTCACTTTTCTCTGGTGGTCTTTCCACAGTCAGCCCCTGGCATTGTTTCAGTCGTGGACTGCGCTTCCCTATCATCCCATTCACAGACACCATCAGTTTGATTCCTGTGTGCTCCGTGGCGCTCTCTGCATGTTCAGCCGAATTCTGTGTCGCTGAGAAGCTGCTTGCAGTGACACAAAGTCTGTGACTTGGAACTCCGCCCTGGGATCTCCAGCTTGGTTTCTGTCACCAACGACACGTTTGCTTCTCTTGCTCTCGTCTGTTTTTTTCAGTGCCATGGATTTTGCTCCTTGGGTTGTACAACTATCATTAATGTCCTTTCAAAATTATTCCACCACCAGTGACGTGAACTCAATGTCCCCTAAGCAACACCTCTTTTTCCTTCACTTTATGGTAACCGTTGATCAAGTTTGGCTTCTCTCTATTTTTTTTTTTTAAACTAGGGACTCTTACAGCTCTTATAACAAGCCATCCATCCATTGTGTCAAGCGCATTTGGACATGTTTCATGGGCACATTTTCTAGAGACTGATTCTTTCTCTTTGTTCCCAACTTTCACATTCCAATCATCAATAATGATTTGGGCATGTTGATTGCATGTGTGATCAGTTTGCAACTGAAGAAGTAGGCGGAGTTCCTCGCTTTCTGCATCGTTACCCTGGTGGGCAGTACATCATCAGTGCGGGTAACGATCGTATGACCTGGTTTTCCTGCAAGCCAAGACTCACACAGACAGCACTGTTCTTGAGGCAGGGCTTCACGTGCTCTTTTTGGCAATGACTGTGACACCACCGCTTCTCGGTCTTTGGTTCCCGGGGTAGCGAACCGTGTGGTCATCTGAGTCAGAGTGGCCAGGACCGGTCCATCTCAGCTCACAGGGCACAAACCCTTGAAATCACACAAATGGGACCTCCTCCCCTTCAAGATGAGTTAACTAGCCTAGCTTGCCCTCAGCTCCCATGGACTCTGGCCCAGACTCCCTGACGTCCGGACAAAGGCTGACAACAATCCCTCTGCGGTAGAACTGGTAGTCAGGGAGTTCCTGCCTTCCCTTCCAAAAACCTCTTTTGTGCACGTTCATCTGTCCATGCCTGAGTAACACTTGCATGTGATTGGAGTTACTCATCCTGGCATGTCTGTGTCTGCGCAGTTAAGGATGCTTAACTTGGCTGAGGCCCGGTGGCATAAGTGGTTGAGTGTGGGACTGCGGCCCGCGGGCTCAGCGGTTCAAATCCAGCGGCAGCTCTCTGGAGCAGTGCTGGGTAGCTCCCACAACCACCAGAGGGCAGTGATGCCCAAAACAACAACAACAAGAATGCTTAACTTTACAAAAATAGCTTCTTCTTTTTTTTTTAACCTTGACAGACATACAGATTTGGGGCTATTTAATGTCTTTCTTGGTGATACTTCCAATTATAATTTAAAAACTGAGTCAGAACAGACAAAAGTGACTTTTGTACCAAGTGACATATCCCTACTGTGCAGCAGACCCAAAGAGACATTCTTCATACAGCTGGGTCCCTTCACATGGCCAGGCACTCCTGAGTGGACGGACATGCTGGTGGCTCTCTCTGGCCCTTCCCTCACGGTGGAACGAGGAGCAAGGGAGGGAGTCTGGGAGGTGCTCAATGCTGGAGGGGAGCATGTGAAGAAGGGGGGTGAAGAAGGTGCCCTCTGAGATGTGAAGTTTGTATCTTCTTTGTGCACAAGGCTGACTAACTCCTCTTAGCGGTGGTTCTGATTCTGGTTTATTTTTAGGGACTCTGACCCAGAATGAGATGGTCTTCAAGCGCCTCCACCTGGGCACAGTTTCGTATGGGACTGACACCATGGATGAGATCCAAAGCCACGTCATCACATCTTACTCACAGGTGAGCAGCTGCTTGGGCCCCAGACGGCCTCCTCTCGGCAGTGTGCACTCAGTGCCATCCCTGTAAGCTGAGCCTGCTGCAGCTCATTTCTTCAGCTGCTTGCTGTGGGTTGTGGAGACCCCATATGACCAGACTGTGGTAGGCTATCATCAGCCCTTTGGTGCCACACGTGCCCTGCTGTGCCTCTGGATGTGGGGTGGATTCTGAATACATATTTCTGTACTGTGGGAATTAACAAAATGTGTCGTGGAGAAATGAAATGAGTACAAGCTGTTGAAAAATGGTGTCAGTAGGCTTGCTCCAAGCAGAGTTACCAGAGCCTGCCTTCTGCAAAAGCCACAGTCCCTGTGAAATGCAGTCACGTTTCTGAACACCTCGCCAAGGCTTCTGGAGTAGGAGCAGTTCTGATGTCCGTTTGTTGTTGTTTGAATATCCACATCAGTAGTCTAGGGCATCATATGACATGTGCCACACATGTCCCCTCCTGCCTTGTGCAGATCAAACTTGGACAGGACGGAGGCGCTGTCTTCCAGTATCAGCTTCCTGGGTCTCCATTCCTGCAGCCGTGTCCTATTCCATTGGCTTCTCTCCATTTGCCCTGCAGTCGCGGAGCAAGCCAACAAGCAAGCAGACGTTCTTCAAAGTGGCAACATCTTTGGAGCTCCCTCTGTGTGGACCCCTGTGGCTTGCCATGGATACACACACACACACACGTGTGAGCAGTGACCAGCCAGCTGCATCGCTGTGCCTCTGATGACCAGAGGCTGAAGGCTCGACAGCACAGCTGTCTGGAACCCTCTGGCCCTGCTGCATTTGCTGTCTTGTTGGTTTTGTGTAGGGGACACTAGATGACACACTTCTTCTGCAGTATTTCAGGAACCCTGGTGGCACTGTGTGTTAAACAAGGTCAGTGGTTCAAAGCTACCAGCAGCTCTGTGGTAAAAGATGAGGCTGCCTGCACCCACACAAAGCTCGTGCCCGAGACCCAGAAGGAGCAGCTCCTTTCTGTCCTGCAGGCCCCTGTGAGTGGGAATCTGTTCACTGACGGTGATCTGGGGGGCACAGTGGGTAAAATGCTGGGCTGCTATCTGAACAGTCGAGAGTTCAAACCCTCCAATCTCAGGAACCCAATCTGAGACTAGTCTGTTCTTTGTTTTTGAGATGCTCTCAAATAGGGGGAGGGGTTCGTATGCATATACACACACACACACACACACACACACACACACGTATATATGATACCTAAATGTTGAGTGCTTACCAATGGACAGAAAGTGGGGAAAGGAATCAAAGCAGAATAGCTGAGTCACTATGTAAAAACAACAACTATTTGTTATTTATCAAGGAATCACTTCTTTGATTGAGGGCTGGTGCAGGTGGTGGGGGCTGGCACCCACTGTGCTGAGATCCCTTCCTCGAAGAGGGTGGCAGGGCCAGGAAGGCACACTGCGTGCATGGCAGACCTCGAATAGCCTGGTTGTAGGTACCCACGGGAAGCACTTGGGGAGAGGGCCTCATCGTGAATAGAATGTGTGTGAATGGAGCCGGCAGGCATCAGGGGCATCGCATGCTTTGGGTGTGTGGTCGCATAGTGGCTGAGGAGCTGGCCCTGTGGAGCAGCACTGCTGGGGAAAGCGGGGTGGGGAGGGCGAGCCCTTGGCTCTGTGGCTATCT
The DNA here is from genome assembly GCA_004026705.1 of Nesogale talazaci. NCBI lineage: Eukaryota > Metazoa > Chordata > Mammalia > Afrosoricida > Tenrecidae > Nesogale > Nesogale talazaci. The sequence continues at coordinate 91,510 of PVJH01005845.1, forward strand.
GTGTGACGGGCTGCCCTCCCACACCACCCCCAAAACGGCCTTTCCCTGAAGAACCAGCTTCTATGGGTGGGCAAGGGAGGGTCCTGAGCCAGACTTGAGCTGAGGGGGGCAGTGGTCCTAACACACACACAGGGTCAGCTTCCTGGGAAAGAGTGGATGGTGCGCCCTGCAGCCCTTTCCAGTCTCACCACTGGCTGCACACACTGTACTTAGCGACCAGTCTCTATGGACATGCTCCACATTGACGGAACGAAACTGCATGTTTCCTTTGAAAAACAACGTAATCCCACACTGTGACCTTACAAATGGACTCTGGTGGCATGCGCTTGCATCACGTCTGTTCGACACTCTCCGAGGTGGTGGGTTCACTGTGCTAGAGGGCGGTCTGCTACATCGATTGTCTTTACATTGGGTGTTGACTTTCTGAGAACATTCTGATGACGTTTAGTTACTACTGAAGGAATGCTTTCCCAAATAAAACTGATTTACTGAGATTAATACTGAAGTTAAATTTACATCAAATTGACAGCTATCCATAGAGATAGGTGTACCCATGCAGAAAATTCCGCAATTTCGGAAGGCTTAGAAGAAGATGAACCTGGATGTATATTTGTCTTGCATCAGTGGTAGAAGGCAAACAAGCGGTATCTATTTTCATTGAGGAAATCAAAACAATGCTTCCCATAAGGTTACTGTTTCCAGAAAATTCTTGAAAATTGTGTCCTACACTCTAGCACTGCTGTTTTGTGCTTAAAGAAAAATAAATGTCTTTGTATTGTATTCTATTTTATCTTGTTCTGCAACTCGTGCTGTTACAAGAAAGGAAAAAAAGAAGTATTATAGGTGTGGAAAAAAGAGATGCAGAATAGGACATAGAAGGTTAGTCAGAGGAGGTTAACAAGCTTTTCATCCCCATAGCGAATGTTCTGCTTTATTTGCATAAAAAGCAATGTCTCACATTAAGAGATGTCTTTTAGGGAATGTTCAGCATAGATAGATATATCATCATCAAATTCCTTTTCTCCTCCAAACTTTAAAGTAGGTTCTGTTTGTTCACAAGTACAGTCTCTGTACAGCACTCAGACTGGTCTCTCACCCCGTGCCATGCCCTCTCCTTAAAGGCACCGTCTCAAGCTCCTGGGAGCACTGCCAGTTCAACGCCCCCAAGGAAGGGCCAGACCTCAGCCCCCAAAGTCAGAAAGAGCGTCAGCAGCCGGATCCACGACGCTGTGAAGGCCATTGCCCTGTGTCACAATGTGACTCCTGTGTATGAGTGCCGGGCAGGGGGCGCCGGGGAGACGGAGCACGCGGAGGCCGACCAGGACTTCAGCGATGAGAATCGAACCTACCAGGCCTCCAGTCCCGATGAGGTAAGTGAGGTGCTCTCTTCTGCACTGGAGGCACTAGAAAGGTTCTTTGGTGAGGTAAAGAGGCCTGGGGTGCTCCTAAGTGCAGCTTTGACTATAGGGCACCCTGCCTGTGTCTGTCCCCAGATGGAGAGTCACAGCTGAGAGGACTCATGTGCCCCACGTGGCTCTGAGCCTCCGACAGAAACAGCCTGCTCACTCACAAGGCCAACTTTGAGTCAGTCTGCTGCCCATCGACCTCTGTGATCACCTTCTCTCACCTGGAGAGGAGCCTTACTCCCATTCCTGCCAGCTTGCCAGCGTTGTTGAGCTGTAAATCATTTTAAAGATCTATGGAACTCTTATCTGTGAACTCTTAGTTAGGGTGAATTAGTCATTCCTAATTTCACATGCTTTGGTTTTGAGATGGGTAAGATTCATTATGAAGTTGTCCGGTGGCTGCCCAGCTACTGTGTCTTTTACAGTTTTCCCACGCATTTGCCCCCTTGAGGGCCTTCCAATGGCTGTGACAGACCAGCCATGCAGACATGTCAACTCTACGAGCTTCTTCAAACCATGCCTAGAATGGAATCAATAACAAAATTTGACCTACTCTTTGAAAGTAGAACGTGGTCTAGTGAACCTGGCAAAAGCTCCCTGTGCCATTCAGCTTCCCCATCGGCACTACACTACGATGGTCGACGGCCCTGCTGCAGTGATGCAGGATAGCTAGCCAGCCAGTTGGAGCTAGTAGCCTCCCCAGCAGCTCCCGGGATCAGACTGCCATCCGCCCCTACATCCCAGCCAAGGACCGCCTGTGGGGCATTTCCCTCTGCCCCTGGGTCTCATGATGAGTCTCCCTCAGCTCAACATGAACAGCAAGAGTGTCCTCATTAAGGAGCCACGGTCATGGTACCCGCTGGGGAGGATGTGGAGAAATTAGACTCCCACGCGCCCCCCCGCCCCCTGTGTATTGCTTGGGAAGAGCGGCAGTTCTCTGACAGTGTGCAGCTGTCTTAGACTAGGCCAGAGGAATGTGTGTGTGTGTGTGTCCAGAAGGAGGAGCAGTGTAGAAACATGCACACTGAGGGTTCTCTTCACTCCTGGAAGGGAAGAGGGCTGAGGAGTCCACGCCCCACAGGAAGCCCGGACGGGGGAGGATGAATGCAAACTCAGGGCTGCCGAGGTGAAGGAATCGCCCATCTGCAGCCCCAGATAGTGGCCTCGAGCTACTCCTAGGACCCCCCAGGCAGTGCAGCAAGCTGCTGCTTCAAGTCCAAGAACTGCAGATAAAGAGCCAACTGCAGCGCCCATGCCGAGTAAGCAAGCTTCCCCAGCGCCTGCTTATTGTAGAAACAGCTCCAGCCCGTGAGGAGCTCTCATTATGGGATCACAAGGTCTGAACCAACTGCCAGACCACCGAGAGCCCTGGCCCAGCCAGGGAGAACCTGATAAGACCCAGCAGCTCCACTTCTAGGCATGTACTTCAGAGGAAAGCATGCAGCATCCACCACAGACTCGTCTGTCACTCGTGATTGCCCCAAACTGAAAACAGCCCAGACATCTCAAAGCTGGTTAGGGAGTAAATAAGCATGGTCTTTACGTACACTGAGTCATAGGTTATTTGGAAGCAAAGCGTGAAGTTGTAGTACTGGCTAACTTTGTAGTACAGGTGAACTTTGAAAACAGTGCTAAAGAAGCTCGACCCCCATCAGGTGCACGCCACCTGGCCCCTATTATAGGGGAGGGCCCATAGAGAAAGAGGCCGGCTGGCCCCCACCCAGGGCTCAGCAAGAGGGAGAGCTAGGGACTGCTAAGGACTATGGGGCTCCTCTCAGGGGCGCCAAATGATTTAAAAATGGATGGTTGCACAGTCCGAATATACCAAAAGTCACTGACTTACTCACGCTGGGTGCTTGAATTCTGGAACATGGACTGTATTCCCATGGCCCTGTCAGTGCCTCTTGAGGACAGGCAATGTGGACACAGAGGGAGTAAGAGACCCTCACCCAAGGCTGAACAGGGTCTGAGAGTCTGGCAAGCAGACCCTAGAAAGCTCGAGTTGAGTGTCTGACATCCTGGACCAGGAAGCTGGAATTCTAGTTCTGTGACCAGCCACGGTAAGCCCAGCCTGTGGCACCAGGGAGACTGGGAGCAGGGGCAGCGAGATGGAGGAGGGGCGTGAGGTGGCCCCCCTGAGCACATTGCTGGGGCTGCGCTCAGTGAGTACGACATGTTAAGGGTATAGGTGAATCCATCAGTAAATGTAGAACCAAAGACAGCATCTACTGTGAAGTCTGCTCATTTAATGAAATCAGAGATACAGCTATTATTTCAAGGTATTAATGAGTGGCCCTTTTGAGTCATAGGAGAGACGAGCACCGCACGCAGAGCAAAGCAGGTGCGGGAGAGCCTCACCTCTGCTGCTGGGCCCCGTGCGTGTGGTTGCGGTAGCTCCCCAGAGTCCCCCACTGCAGGGTCTCCCCGCTGTCACCCCATCCACAGAGGCCCCTGGCCACAGAGCAGTGCTTCCCCCAGGACCTCTTCGTGACAGCATCTGGAGGCTGTCCTGACTTAGCACGGTGGGAATTTGTCCCACGCCTCCGAGCCTAAGGGGCGTTGCCATGGAATTACGTGAGGCCGAGCCCCTGCGTGGAGTCCCCCGCTGCCCTCTTGAACTCTGGCCTAACCAGAGTGGGCTCTACTAGCATCAACTCTCAGTCTGGGGACTGCTGCGTGAGCCCCTCAGGCCCCCGCAGGGCACAGGGAGCCGTGTTGAGGACAGAGCCCAGGTCAAACATGGGTCATCATGCTGCTCCTGTCTGGGAGGTTTCTGTCCGTCTTGCACTGCAAATTGTCAGAAACACTGTGTGAATTTCTTTTGAAAGATAATTTATCCCAACCACATTTGTGGGAAACTGAAACATGGGTTTTTCCCCTTGAAGAAAGGTACTAGGAGTATTGAAATGGTGTCCTACATGTTTACTTCATATTATTTGCGAAGTCAGTGCAGCTTTTGTTCAAAGTACTTAAGATCTCTTTTCATTACATTTTTATAAGAATTTTAACTCCTTTTAAATCTCAAATTAAGAACTCACAGCAAAGGTTCAAAGATTGCTGAGAACGTAGAGAAATGACATACAACCAGATGGTCTTGTGTTTATTTTTACTTCTAAAAAGTTGTCTTCTTTGGACCTTGGACAGTGCTGAGAAGCAGCAGGGTACTGCATCGCCTGTGGAACGCCTCCTACCCCCCCCCCCACACACACACACACACGCACACACGTTTCAAAGCTGACCATGAAGAGAGCGGTGTGGGGTGTCATGTCTGCACGCCTGGCCTGAGCGAGGTTGCCCCTCTGTCCTCCGTGGCTTTGAAAGGAGCACTGCGGCAGGTGACAGCTGTGTTTCTCAATCACCAAAGGGTCTTATTCTTAAAGCATGGAGTGTTGTTGTTGTTTTAATAAAGAACTTAGAATGTTAAGAGACCAGAGGTCTCTTTAGGGAGATGATTTGATTGGTGGTCTCCGCCCAGTCCCTGCTCTGTCTGACCTGCCCACTGTGCACAGCTCTGGGCAGCGGCATGGCCACGGGAGCCCCGACCGGCAGTCTGCCTCCCCGGGCAGGGCCAATGGGGCCATCAGGTGGGTCTCTGGTGGGCAACCCCCGCAGAGCAGGTGCTGTTCTGAAGCCTGAGCTGTGTGGCTGCACATCTTCGTTGCGTAGCTGCACAGGTGCACACAGGTGTTGATGACCTAGGGAATGAGCTGCCCACTCTTGACAATCATACCAGGTGCCAGTGTGTGGCCTATGTGCAGTGCTGTCTCTGTCCTCTGACCTTTGGTGAGCTATGGGTGAAGAGCACTCTGCTGGTTCCCCAGTCGGAAGGTGTCTTCTCCTTTAGAAGTGGCCTGTGCGCCACACCTCGACCAAGGGCCCAGCCTCGTGGGGACTCAGCATGCCTGGGAGTCGTGGGCAGAGTGTGAGCCCAGGACTCGCTTTGCCATGGCAGGAAGCTGCTAGCGTGCATTGAGTTGATAGACCCTGTAGGTGCACCTGTCCCTGAGTGCTCCCAGCACCTCCAGTCAGGTTTGCCCTAGGAGGAGGCCCGGAAATGAGCTTTCTGGCCCTTGCACCCAGTGCTCCGTCCTCTCACCCAGACCTTAGCTGTCACTTGAACCTAGAGGCTTCCTGTCCTCAGGAAAGTTGGTGTCTCTGCGGGAAGCTCAGGTCGCAGAGGATGAGAAAGAGTGCCATGGCCCTAGGCATCCTTTTATGTTGCCCAGAAGCAATGTTGCCCTGGCTCATCTCAGACTTAGGTCAGTGCCTGCAGCCTTGATGCACGTCAGTAGCACTTTGTGTGCCCCGTTTCTCTGTGCCAGTTTCAGTGGCATCGATTCCACCCTTTTTTCCTGCAGCCATTTTCACTGTCCCACCAGTCGTGGCATCCCAGCTTACAGATGTGTGTTTAACCCTCTGCACTGGCGAGAGGTGGTGGGCAGAGGGCCGCGTCGCTGGCTCCATCCTCAGCAGCAGCAGGGCATCTCCAGTGTCTGAGAATTGCAAGACTGTCTGCATTTCCATCCATGTCACCATCACATTGCTGGTTTTACTGAGGCTAGCCTGAGCCTTGCCAGCGTGGGGCTGTCAGTACACTACCTGGTCCTGAAGACAGAGCCACTCGGTCCTGAGGTGTGTGCTGGGAAGCCGTGTGTGCTGGGACAGGACGGAGTCTGGAGCCCTGCTCTGCTAGAATCACAGCACACATAACGTGGCTATATGGGAATTGTGGAGCTGGCCCTTACATGTTGAGCTGTTAGCCATGAGGTTAGCGGTTGGAACACATTGGCTACTATGCTGAAGGAGGCTAGCATAAGCCTATAGACAGGGTAGTGCTACCCTGTCCCACAGGGGACTACAGCACACCTGGTCCAAGCCTCCTGTGCATGTGGACACTGAGCTGTGAGTGGAGAAGCACCGCTGCATTTGTCTGGTGCCTGTGGCGGCGGCGGCGGCGGCGGCAGCAGCAAAGACTGAGGGCAGGACTGCTGGAAGAATAGCCCTGTCTGTCCCAGAAGAGAAGTGGGCCAGGCAGACCCCTCCTGGGAAATCCCCCGCCTTGCACCTGGGGCGGACAGCCTGCTGAGGGAAGTAGAAGCCCCCCTAAGCGATGGGGTCGGGGGTCAGGTCCCGTGTTACAGGGACCTGCAGTCTGTCAGCTGGATGGCACCTGACATAGGCAACAGTGTCCCCCACGTTCAAAATATCATTCACAAAGGGCTAACTTTATGTTCTTACACTTCTCTCAAGTGAAAGTTGGATGTTGACTAAGAAAAACTGAAGACGAATGGTGGCCTTTGCACTGTGGGGCGGGTGAAGACGATTGAAAACAGCGTGGATTGCCAAAGAGCTGGCAGTTCTCTTGGGAGAAGTGCGTGCGTCCAGAATGCTCCGTGGGGGCAGGGGTGGCTGGCCAGACCTTGTCTCACCCATGTGGCTCACTGGCCTGGACTGCCTGCAGCTGGAGTCACCCAAGCTCTGGGCATCTGGCCTGCACAGAGCCGTGCCCCCCTCCCCGGGGCAGAGGTCTCAGGGTGACTGTAGCAGGGGAGCCCGGGCACACAAAGAGGTGGGCTCTGTGTGGCCTGCTTAGACGTGGCCTCTGAGCAGTCCGGCATAGCCCCCTCCGGCAGTGACCTCCCGGGATTGCTGGTCTCCTCCAGGTGGCGCTTGTGCAGTGGACGGAGAGCGTGGGCCTCACCTTGGTCAGCAGAGACCTGGCATCCATGCAGCTAAAGACTCCCGGAGGGCAGATTCTGACCTACCACGTCCTACAGGTGTTCCCCTTCACATCCGAGAGCAAACGCATGGGCATCATCGTCAGGGTGCGTCTACGCAGGTGGCAGGGGATGGTGTGTCCATGGTGGGGTAGGCAGGCAGGGGTCCCAGGGTGCTCTCCAGGGTCCACCCACACAGAGATGTGGCTGCGGAGCTCCACCTTGCAGGCTGCAGGGGCTGCGCATTTGTGGACCTGGGCTGACTGCAGCCACAGCACCATCGCACAGCTCACAGCTGTGGAAACAGGCCCCGCTTCTTCCAACCAATTCCAATGCACCTTGGAAGTTGGCCCTAGAGATACAGATGCCCCGATTGCGTGAGGGCTAAGGGGATGTCCGGGGACTCCCCCCACCTGTCACTCCATCGGGTGGGGGCAGGTGGGCCAGACCCGGTGGTGAGAAGCTGCCCGAGTCCCACCTTTTCCCCTCCTCCCAGGACGAGTCCACTGCCGAAATCACGTTCTACATGAAAGGAGCTGACGTGGCCATGGCCCCCATTGTGCAGTACAATGACTGGCTGGAGGAGGAGGTAAGAGGGGTCCTTAACATGTGCTCCCCCAGGGCGCAGAAGACAGACACACGCCCATCCATGTCAGACGGACATGTGTGGGCTGCTCCCTCCCACGGAGTGGGTGAGTGCGGGTCCCGTGCATCATGTCTAGTGTCACTGCCGCTGGAACACTAGCAGATCCACAGTGAGCCTATCCCACGTCAGAGATGCCTAATGGAATGTAACTTGTACATTGAAAAACAAACCACTCAGCCTTACATGGAGCCCTGTAAGACAGAGTAGAAGACCTCCACTGGGTTTCTGAGACTAAATCTTGGTGGCTTTGAACTGCCAATCTCATGGTTAGCGGCCTGATGCCTTACCCAGTGTGTGAATGGGGCATAAATGCCAACCCCCCTTGCTAGGGAAGGCGCATCTGTTTACCAGGGACCCTGCAGAGTGGCTGCAGCAGGCACCCTGACAGAATGCATGTCCATGTGAGAAACAACATCTGTGGAGTCACCATGACCCTTGGCGGGCTGCAAGGGCACTGCCGCAGGCGTCGGGGATGCAAACAATGTGCACACCCCACCCCACCCCTGTGTTCATGATCATACTGGAATTATGAATCAATATCCCCTTCAGGGCACTTTGATTCAATCAGGGACATGAATAAATTAAATTCCCCGAAGACCAAGTCAGATGCCATAAAAATTACTTTTGGTCACCATGATGTGTAATTAATTATAAATACTTGCTTAATTTAGGTAGCTATACGAGGTCAAATCAGTACGTGTCGGTCGGCAGGCCGTGCCAGCTTGCTTGTACAGGGCCAGCTGTGTCGCGGCCCAGGCACGCTGCCTGTCTGCCCCATGGCTGCTCACAGGAGAGCGGTGGAGCACACTGGGAGCCGCACTGGTGCCCTTGTCCTGTGGCTCCCAGGGTTGGTGCTTAAACCTGAGCGACCAGTCACGGACTCATCACTCTCCCCACTGGAGTGATGCCCAGCCCCAGGCTTCGAGCCCACGTAAGGCAGAAATCATAGCCGGGGCATGCAGAGTGAGGAGCCTGGCCACAGCCTTGTTTGGACACAGTGTCTCAGGTCGGTCGCACCTGCAACTGTCCCACGGTGTCCCTGCCCTTGCTCAGAGGCACTCCAAGCCCTGGTCAGTGGGAATGCCCTCAAATCTGAGGAAGGAAGGGCCGCCCTATGTTCCCTCTTACTGCCCTCAGATGCCAGCAGGGTTTCTACGAGTTATCAGGAGTGAGGGGCTCCTGTGGGGGGTTAGGCAGGAGCCAGGTGGCACCATGGTCTGGTTAGGCTATCAGGGAAGGGTAGGCTGCACATCCACTAGTGAGACTCTGGTGACCTGATGGGTCGGTTCTGCCCTAAGCTGCAGTTGGCCCCGCAACAAATTGAGTGGACCCTACTCAGGGACCGGCCAGAGAGCCACCCATATGGGTGGATGACTTGCCAGCCGCCTGTTTTGCTAACAGGGAGACTTGAAGCACGGGTGGGTACAAAGCTGTGGGGAGCAGCAGGCCAGCCTGACCGGTCTCTCTGCCCCCAGTGTGGGAACATGGCCCGGGAAGGCTTGCGCACACTTGTGGTGGCCAGGAAGTCGTTGACGGAAGAGCAGTACCAGGACTTTGAGGTGCGTAGTCCCCCTCCCCCCACCCCTCCCTCTCTTCAGGACAGAACAAGGGTCCCTGCCACACAGACTTCCCCCTCCAGGGCAGGTGCATACCGCTGGCCCACACAGAAGGTCTAGATGCAGGTGCTTGCCCCACCTGAGTAGACCTGGGGTGCAAGTGCTCACTTCTCCCCTGCGTGCCCCCAGAGCCGGTACAGCCAGGCCAAGCTGAGTCTGCACGACCGGGCACTGAAGGTGGCGGCAGTGGTGGAGAGTCTGGAGCGGGAGATGGAACTGCTATGCCTCACGGGGGTGGAGGACCAGCTGCAGGCTGACGTGCGGCCCACCCTGGAGATGCTGAGGAACGCGGGCATCAAGGTACAGTCACCTTGATGTCTGTCACCCACGCTGCAAAACCGCCCAGCTCTGGACTCTGGTTCCCACCCAGCAGGCATGGGCTCAGTCCAGGCAGCACAGGTCTGCCACCAGGCCGCCGCAGACACATGGGCTCAGTCCAAGCGGAGCAGGTCTGCCACCAGGGCCACTCTGGGGAGCCCACTTATCCAGGTCTCCTCAGGTGCCTTCAGAAGAAGAACAGTTTGTGCTGTGAAAATATAAGATCTAGAGATCAGATTTCCTAGCATATTCCTAACAAAACTCCAAGTGGATATTTTCCAAAAGTATGAAGCTTTACACCAAGTTCGGGGGCACGCGGCCCTGGGGCACTGACCTTGAGATTGGCCGTCCCAGACTCGTGGCAACACTGGGTCCCACCACACAGAACCCCGCCCGGCCTGTGCCATCCCCACAGTTCTCACTTGGGAACCCCGTGTTGCCGCCACTGTGTCAGTTCCATTCCATGAAGAGTCTTCATCTCTTGCACTGCCCCTCTCGCAAGTGTGATGTCCTTTTCCAGGGGCTGGTCTCTCCTGACAGCGTGTCTGCAGAACACGAGACCACTGATGTTCTCCCATGTGAACGAGAGGACAGCCTTGCCTTTCAGTAGCACTCTGGTCCTACTTACTCCTTCTGCTGGCTGTCGATGCTGCTTTCAGTACTCTTGGAAACCAGGACAAGGTCCATGGCGTCAAAGCTTGCTGGCCATGGGCTCTGGGGGTCTGCCCATAGAAGGCAGCAGTGTTCCCAGGAGGCTTGGGAAGGCCTCAGAGATGAGCTCCAGAGGAGAGAACATCACCCAGACAGACAAGCGGACGGAGATGGGCAGGTGCGCCTTTCCCGCGGCTGCCTGGGCGTCTGCACTTTCATCTCTGAGCGGCCCTCCTGGCCACCTGGGCTGCCCTTTGAGTGATAGCAGAGTGTGGTGAGCAGGCCAGCCCGCCCGCCCCAGGGCTGGTCTTCCCATCAGATGGGCACAGAGGGAGTGCTTCTGGACATGGAACCCTGGGTCTCCCATGTGAACTGGAGGTTCCCATGTGAACTGAGGTCACGCAGCAAGAGCAGCTCCAGGGGTGTGGAGGCTGTTTGGGCAGTTCTAAAGGTGTCCCGTTGACAGCTTTCCTCCAGGGACCCAGGACCCCACTGGGCTTTAAGGAAGACTGGAGAAAGCTGCTCTGGTGGGGAAAAATGATGCCCAGGGATGTGTTTTTACTGTGAGGGCAGCCAGGACTCTCCTCAGAGCACCGCCCACACACACACAGCCCCGGTCTCACCCCTCAGGCTGTTGAGGACTCAGTGGGGACCCCTGGAGGAGGCCCAGACTGCACTGCCAGGGTGTCAGGGCCCAAACTTGCCCCAGAAGAGGTGTGCTGAGAACTCAAGTGTCCCCGCCAGGGGTCCAGCACTGTTGGCCGTAAGGGTCTCTAGAAGCCTACTCTGCTGGCTAATGCCCTTGGCAGCTGGAGGGAGCCTTGTGTTCACAGTGTTCATGTGGACAAGTGCCAGGGGCAACCCAGTGATCAGTCCCTGCTCTGGCCCACGTGTTTCTTCTCAATCCCCTGCTGGGGCCACAGAATCCTGTCTGTATGCCTCACTCATGTCCCCGGCCCTGTTGGAGAGGAGACCGGCTGCCTCATACTCACCAGCTTGAATCGTGCACAGATATGGATGCTGACGGGAGACAAACTCGAGACGGCCACCTGCATCGCCAAGAGCTCCCACCTGGTGTCCCGCACCCAGGACATCCATGTTTTCCGGCCGGTGAGTGCATCCACCTGGCTGGGAGGGGTTCCAGGCTCCTACTCACAGCAAAGTTGGACTGTGTGCAGGACCTGTTTCTGCCCCAGCTCATGCACAGGCCCGGGGCAGGGCCTCTCCTGGGACGTTCAGAGCCTTCGGGTGCAGTTGCCCCGCTGTAGTGGCATCCACTCTGTCTCCCTGGAAAGGAGGTGCCTCTCTCAGCAGCATCCACCTTCACCTGCCGTCCAACCCCACGCTAAGCGCCCACGAGGGACCTACCCTTCACCAACCACCTTTCAGACTGAGTGTCTCCCTTCAGTCACGCATGCCTCCTCAGTAGGAGTGATCGAAATGTATGTGCGCGCTGTATTAGTTAGAACCGAATCCAGTTCTAACAAAAAACAAACCATCCTTGGGTCTTGATGGCTGCTGGGCCAGCAGAAAGGTGCCTGCGTCTGTTCCAAATGCACCACCCATCCCTTCAGGGTCCTTTATTTGAATATCATTTATGTTTAAATATGGTTAGCTCAAGGGCATTGGGATCACACATCAGGCCCTGCAAACAGCAATTTACAGTTAAATTATTAATGGTGCTAATAAAACTTCAGATTGATTTCTGTTGGCTTTTCAGTTAGGATGCCAAAAAAATTTAATTTTTCACAGTCAAATCTACCTACTTAAAATGGGTTCTGAGTGTGTTCCCTTGGATCACATGAGCATTCTTACTTTTCACACCCCTGTGATTTCTGGTATGTATTCATCCCAAACGTAATGCGCTTGTGAGATGGTGGTGGCGTTTTGCTCTTTGAAGTTGTTTCATCTTCAGATTCTAAACAAAGATAGCTGGGGTCTGACTTTGTAAGTGTTTTTGCATCTCTTGGCACAATTTATAAACCCTGACAGGATTAGGGTAAGTCTGCCTCTTGCGCTGGTGGCGTCTAAGCCATGGAGCGGTCACCCAGATGTGCTCAGTGCAACCCTTGCCTCCCAAAGCCAGTGTGTCCCGCCCCGCTGCCTTCACCGCTGCTGCTGTGTTGTGCAGCTTGCAGAGCTGCGGGTGGGACGAGCATGAGTGGGTGCGGCAGGCCGTCACCTGGCACCTTCCGGCTGAGGTGCTGGTAGGAACTCGTCCTGGACAGAGGACTGGCTCCTCCGTGGTGTGCGGAGCACCTCTGCCTGTCATGCGTGTGTCTCCAACGGACCCTCCCCCCCCCCCCCAAAGGTGACCAGCCGGGGGGAGGCCCACCTGGAGCTCAACGCCTTCCGGAGGAAGCATGACTGCGCCCTCGTCATATCTGGGGACGCTCTGGAGGTAGGCCACTCTGTGGACCACATGGGCATGCCAGGGGCTTCTCTGGAGGCAGGTTCTCTGTGGGGTTCTCTGTGAACCCCAAACCACGTGCCTCTTCTCTGGGGGCTCCTTGAGCTGAGGGTGCTGCCATGCTGCCCGCCCTCTCTACTTTGAACAGTGAACAAGCCTGAAGAAGGCAGGTCGGAGCGGGCAGGGGCCGCGTCCAGTGTGCAGTCTTCTCCCGTGGGTGGGCTTCCTGTTCTAGGGGCCCTTTGCACTTAGGTGACTTCACGAGTCACAGGCTAGGGTCACGATCTCTGCCCACTGGTGGGCAGCAGGCCCAAGGGGAGGACCTGGGGGTGGCAGGGGGGGAGGGGCGCGTGGTGCAGCAGAGAAGGCCTTGCTGCCTGCACTCTGCTGCTCTGCTAGTTCCACAAGGTCATGCCGAGACTCGGGTGCTGGTCCGTCCTGGGCAGGAGGTGGACACCTCTGTGCTGTGCTGTGCCGTCCACCCACCAGAACTGATCTGTGGGTCCCTCACCCTGCACAGGTCTAACTCAGCCGTCACCTCTCCACGTCTTTGTGGTCAGGGGTGAGTCACATTGAGTTGAATCAACTCAATGGCAGTGGCTTTCTGTGGGGACAGTTTAGGCTAAGGACACTGGGGGTACAGTGGGCTACACAGGGCTTAGACAGCTACTGAAGTCGCCAGTTCCAGCCGGCCAGTGGGCTGCTTTGTCACAGTCAGACAAGCAGACTGCGGGCACCCTGCCCTTTCTGTGCAGAACCTCACGCAGACTCGCCCTTGAGACACACCTCCCATGCTCAGGCAGGCGGTGCTGGGGGCTCAGTGCCCTGCCTCTCGCACTGCTGGACGGGGCCCGGCCGGCCATTGGGCATCTGAGGGGGAATGCTTTTCCTGCTTGCCTTCTTGTTGGCCCCTGGACCAGCACCACGTGGGATGGCTTTGTTCACTGCATACCTAGCTGAGAGGTTGACAGGGGCCAGGGATTCCCAGTGGTTTACTTCCTTTGGAATTCTGAAGTGGTTTTCCCATTGGCGTCTGCCCCTGCTGTTGCCCAGGTGTGAGACCCAGGTAAGACTCCCAGGAAGCCTGCAGCCTCTGGGTCTCCCTCCCTCGGGGACCTTGGTGGCACTGTCACTTAAAGGTCGGCTGCTAACCAAAAGGCTGTTGGCCCATGCCCCAGACCCCGTGTGAGAGAAAGATGAGGCAGTCTGCTCCCACTGGGAGTGCTTTCCCACCCCAGAACCCACGGGCAGTTCTGGTCCTCCCTGCAGGCCACATGGGACTGGGGCCCTCACAACAGCAGTGGCCAGGTTTGGGTTGGCGCCGCCAGGAGAGACTAGCTCACGTCTGCTCTCAATGCCTGGGCTGCTGGGACCCTGTTGCCCAGCTGTTGGACCTCTTGTTGATCCTTCTCATCTTCTCATCACCTGCTGAGAGATAGTTGACCCCCCAGCAGATCTATCCGGGCCAAGACCAAGGCCCCTAGCTGCTCTCAGTGCCCAGCGTTAGAGGAGACCAAGTAGTCGGGCTTTGGGTTCTTCAGCTCCTCTCTCTGGGGAGTCTGGCGCCATCAGGACATGAGCCTCGGTGTGTGCTCTCAGCTTCCCTTCTGTGGTCTGGCATCATCTCTCAGGCTGCCATGTGGGCGTGTGTGTGAACATGTGTATGTGTGGCTGTGTGTGCACATGTATATATGGGCATGACTGCCTGTGGGTTCCTGTGTGTGAACATGTATGTGTGGCTGTGTGTGCACATGTATATATGGGCATGACTGCCTGTGGGTTCCTGTGTGTATATGTGTGTGTGGCTATGTGTGCACCTCTAGATGTGGCCATGTGTTCACATTCGTGTGCGTGTGTGTGCACATACGTGCACATATGTGTACAACCATGTATGCAACTGTATGTGTGGCCGCGTGTGCATGTGTGTATGGGTCTGAGTGCCTGTGGGTTCCTGTGTGTGCCTGTATGTGTGGCCACGTGTGCACGTGGGGGGGGGGGGAGGCATGAGTGCCTGTGGGTCCCTGTGCTCTCTGACGAGCGTGCAGGCAGCTCAGTGACCCTTCACCAGGACAGCCTCTGCAGTGGCTTGGGAAGTCCCACAGCATCTGCCCTACTCTCTGGGACCTCTACTTATGGGTTCCAGGCCCGGCCTTGGCCCCACCAGTCTTTCAGGACCCACCTCGCCACCTTGCTCCTCATTCTTGGGGCATCGGCCACCTACCTGGCCTGCACATATCCTCCTGAGAGCAGGCACCACAGCCCTCTGCTTGGCCAGGAGGGACAGCGGGCTCTGTGTCCCAGGTCTGCCTCAAGTTCTACGAGCACGAGTTTGTGGAGCTGGCTTGCCAGGGTCCTGCCGTGGTGTGCTGCCGCTGCTCACCCACCCAGAAGGCCCACATCGTCAGGCTCCTGCAGCAGCACACGGGCAAGCGCACCTGCGCCGTTGGTGAGCTCAGACGAGGGACTCTGGGCAGGTGCACTGGGCATGTGGGCTGTGGGCAGGGTGCCCAGTTCCACTCTCACTCCCATGGGTGGTCTTGCTTCATCTCCCTGTTGGGTGGTAGCACTAGCCAACGCCAATGGCCCTGCTGTCTGGTGTCACTTCTCATGTCTCTGTTGCCCCCAGGTGACGGGGGTAATGACGTCAGCATGATTCAGGCCGCGGACTGCGGGATTGGCATCGAGGGGAAGGTCAGCATCTCTCCACGCTAGGCTGCCCTGCACGGTGCTGTGTCCTGAGCCACTGCTTCCTACAGCAGAGGCCAAACCATGGCCGCCAGAGGCTTCCTTCACCCTTCCCTCACCTGCTCATGACTGTACAGTGCAGCTAGGCCCGTGTCACTGTTCTCTGCCTGCAGTCACACAGGTGCTGAGCCTACTGCCCTGCCCATGTGCCCTGCCTGCCTTCTGTTTCTCCCACAAACATGTCAGCATGTGTGCCATAGGCAGGCCCGTGAGAAACAGCACACATGTGTCCTGGGCGAGAAGGTGCGTGTGAGACACGTGTATTTCAGGAGGGGACATGGAACAGGTCAGCACACATGTGTCCTGGGAGGGTACATGAGAGACCAGTCATCACACACATATCCTGGGAGGTCCGTGTGTGCCCCACACACCGTGCCTAGTGGGGGACTTGGAAGCAGCCCTGGGCATGGGAACCTGTCTACCCCATGGCGCATGGGTCTGGGTGGGGGTTGACTGGCCCTTCTGCCCCCAGGAGGGGAAGCAGGCGTCCCTGGCTGCCGACTTCTCCATCTCGCAGTTCAAACACATTGGCCGGCTGCTCATGGTGCACGGACGCAACAGCTATAAGCGCTCGGCTGCGCTGGGCCAGTTCGTCATGCACAGGGGCCTCGTCATCTCCACCATGCAGGTCTCACAGGGCTGGGAGAGCAGGGCCCTGGCATGCGTGCACAGAGGAGGGAGTGATGGGGTGGGCACAGTAGCGGGGCACC